>JAADWU010000254.1:0-15248 GCA_023336255.1 Pythium graminicola
CCCCGACGCCCCACGGATCCACTACCGATGGCTGGATGAAGAACTCACATGGTGGATGACACAAGAGTTGCTATTGATCTTGATCACGTTGCTAGTTGACGGCGTTAAGATGCTCTTGTTGCTGGTGTATCTCGTTGAGCTTGGTCAGGCATTCTAAAAAGATCTGCAGTGTAAGAGAAGAATCCGCGGGTCGTTTGTGGTGGGTTAAAGAAGAAGAAGAGAAGAACATGGTCCTTCTACGATAATCATTTTCACAGGAATGGTCACGCTATCGCAAATCTCAGCTGCGGACAGGTATCGCACACGTTCGGTCGCCGTAGTTGCGGCTGCGTCACTTTTCTCACAAGTGTCGACGACCCAGGATGACCAAGTCAATACAAGATGATGCGGTGTGGTCGAGCACCACAAAAAATATCGAAGTTACTCAGAAAAATATCTAATCTCTGTTGACGCGTGCGGATATAGTAAACCGTGCGTTGGTTCAAGCGTCAATCCAGAGATTAGCGGGTTCATGCGTGTGGCCGTGCGAATGCGTTCGTGATGATGGCGAGAAATTGTGGTCCTCGTCATCCGCGGGACCTCCTCACGATCCACCAAGATCCCTCCAAAAATTTCGAAGCTTTGGTGATTCCAAGTCCCTCGTTTCGTCGACACCAGCACCAGATCCCTCGGTTTTTCATTGTATGATTCTTTTCCCCCCGAGCTTCAACGTGGTCTTTCTTCTCCTCTCCACGAATGGGTGCATTTGCCATTCATAAACTCACTGCGTCTGCCGTACGTGCTCATATTCGAATGCCAGTGCGCGTCCCCATGGATCGCGCCCCATTTCCACCGCTTCGTCCGCAGTCGGAAGAGAATGAACAACTTGAAGCGCTCGCCACACTCTTGATTGACGAATACGTTGAACAATATGATCATTTTCAACTTCAAACGTATGGTCTTGTACGTACGGATTGGTCCCCATTGGTCCTACGCGATGGTCTCGATATTTATCAACAGCGTAAAGCGTCATCATCACCACAAGAACGTGAACTCGAAATGCCACGGCTTTTGGCGACAGGTACACTCCCTTGCAGTTTGGATGATGTTATGTTTGCATTGCTCGCGCCGACCAGCGAAGCCATGCATGTGAAAATGGCTGGCATGCGTGGGGACGATGTGGACGGCTTGGTCTTGCATACGGTGACGCCAGTGATGCCGGACGAACCCTTTCGATATTGTGGCGTCAAGTGGCTCGTCCGCCAGCCACCAATTGGGTATCAAACCATCGTTCGCAAGCGTGATTTTGTGTTTCTTGAAGCTACAGGCATCCGCATTCGTCCGAATGGTGAACGCATTGGCTATCATTTGTGTCATTCAATCGAATTTGCGACGACTCCACCACTCTTGCGTCGTGGAATTGTGCGAGGGAAGATGGCAACGTGTCATTTCTATCGTCAAATGGCATCGGCCAAAGTCGATGTCTGGGCTGTCGCAACGCTCGATATGCAGGGGAAGATGTGGCGACGCGTAGCGTTAGCCGAAGGAGCAACGGCCATGGGGGCAATTCGTGATCTCCCAGCGCTGGCGGTGACCAAGAAACTCACGTGGTTTGAAGAGAATCGTCCGCCTCACCTCACGCCACGGGAATCCATCCACATACCAAGCCATCTTTTGTCCAAGCGCTCCAATTACAAATGCTACAATTGTGGCCATGGATCCCGTTGGTCGTGGAAGAAACTCCGTCAATGTGATCTGTGCGAATTCACCGTGTGTTCGAAATGCTCCGATCTGATCTCTGTATTTCCCACGGGTCTGGATCCACGTACGAATCGAGAGATACGGTGTTCTTGCGTGGCCTGTTTGTTGAGTCTTTCGGGTCATAACCATGCGATCTATGCTTCCCAAAGCTGCTTGGATCCCAGTCAACGTGGATCAACACCATCGACTGGTGCATTATGTGAAGATATTCGTCCCAAGTATGACAAGACCCGATCCAAATTCCTCACCAAGAAAAAGAACAAGACATTGCGTCTACGTGCGTGTTCCGGTGACTCTGGTACGACTCTGACGAGCTCTGTTGTCTCAAGGCAATCGACCGTAGCCATTCCAGAGCCGATGATCGTCCGGGAGATGTCAGGATTAGACCCCCAAGTCGCATTACTTCATCGACGCAGCCTCACGCGGTTTACTCTCACTGATACGCTACGCCATCTTCAAGCCGTGGCGGATTCCACGTATTCTGTGCAGCAACAGAACGTAGAGCGGTTTGCATTGGCCGCTGTGCATGAACATTCCTCACGCATACGAGCAACGACCACTCCCACTGGATATTGAGATTTTCACACGTCACAGATAAAGATGCATCCGTTATAAACCGCGTTTGTTCTTAACTTCTTCTTGGTGCCTTCCCAGAAGAATCCAGCGATGGAAAACTCATTTCTTCCATGCCAGATGCAACATGGTTATTGAGTGATCTCCAATAGACTCAACTCAAAAAAGGCCATATACTTACCTTTGGCAATTGCTTCCCTCGCCTCCCATGTCATGTGAGACCGTCTGTGTCCGGAATCCAGAGACTTTGTCCCGAGCGATCGTCCAGAGATTGGATTCCTGAGTAGTTTGTCTACAAGCAAAGGCTCAGGACCTGAGCCTTTGCTAATTGGTGTCGACAAACTAGAGACCTGGACACTACACTACTGTAGCCAAGTGTGGGATCTATCACTTTCCGGATGTTTTCAATTCAGAGTTGAGCCACTTGTGATGGATTGTGTCGCGGTGCCTGGGACTTTGGCTCACCAGATGGTCTTGCGTTGGGAGAGACGTGGTTCTTCTGAGTCTCACTGTCTTCACGTGAGACTAGATGCATCCCCCCAGACCAACCACAGAAGAAACGCATCGGCGATCGTTCCGTTGGTGACGCATTCGTCCAGTCAGTGAGCAACGTCCTTTCATTACGAGGTCACTCGCGTGCGCCCGATATTGTTGCGGCAGTTCAGTATTAACGTAGTACGTTGCATGGAGCGTACGCTCTGTGTCTTTTGTATCCGTGTGCCACAGTCCGCTTCCCTGGCGCTGAACTGAATCCATCACATATTGTGCAGTTGTCGACCTTCTAGTGTCCAGTATACACCCAAATCTATCGTCGTTCAATTCGTTTATTCGTACATTTACCATGGCCAAGCGACGCGCCTTCATGCTCAGCGCCTCGCAGTATATGCAGCAAGTCCGATTACCACCAGAATTCATCACGAAATCCAGGACACTCGCCGAGAATCTCCTCAAAGATGCGATTCATCAATATCATCGTCATCGTCACGAGTGCAACAACAAGGTTGACACGAAGCAATGGAAACTCGTCAAAGACAAGCATCACATCGCATGCTATCGTAGTGTGACAAAATCTCCGATCTCGGGATCCGATGAGACCCTCCGATCGCCCGAAATTCTTGCGGTGGGTACAATCACAGGCGGTGGACTAGAAGATGTGCTTCATGGTGTGGTGAATTTGACCCCCGAAGCTATGCATGTGGAGAATGCACTGGCACATGGTGATCTCATCGACAGTCGAATACTTGCGTTTCTTTCCCCACCAACGTCGACCGATCCATTCGATTCCATGACGGTCAAATGGGTCCTACGAAATCATCCCTCGTTGACCAAGCAACGTGACTACGTCTACCTCGAATCGGCTGGGATGACAACCGCCCCCGATGGGGAGCCCCTTGGTTTTCTTATTGTCCACTCAGTCACGCTCACGGCCGTACCGGAATTTCACAAGGACTCGCATATTTCCAGAGGACATGTAGCATATTGTTATTTGTTTCGTCAGCGCAAGCAACACGGCGTGGACGTCTTTTTTCGGGGAGCCGTGAATCCACTTGGTGTGAAGGATCGCGTAACGATGGGATTGACCGTTGATATGGTCGTCAATGCCTCTCCTGCCACTGTTCAGCTCGCCATGATGAAGAAATTGATGTATTGTCTACGCAAACTCCCTCCACCGGAACCCGACTGTCCGTCGAATCGACCGAGTCATAGCAGCAGTAGCAGCAGTGAAACCTCGAATCATACACCAGGACGTCGCGCACGAAGTCTCGGAAGCAATAGCAGTTTTTTACGTCGACTCACAACGTTTACCTCACGATCCGATTCCGGTTCAGGAGATGAAATCCGACGAACGAGTCTTTTCGGGCGTATGCACAGCCATTCGATCGATACCGCTGGGTTCCATGGAAGCTGTTGTGACAAATGTGGTCGTCATTTCAATGCACTCAAGTCCAAAGCCAAGTGTCATCTTTGTCACAAACTCGTGTGTAGTCGATGTCGTGTCTTGAAACGCGTCGTTGCATTGGAACATGAAATGATGTACCCGGAGAAACTCGACTTTTGTACTGAGTGTATCACCAATACCAGCAATACGAGTGCAGCGTGGATCGCAGCGCAAGAACTTCATGAACTTGAAGAGATCATGGATGAACAAGAAAATCCATTTTATCGACCGAGTGTGGGAATCCGCGAATCCACAGGCAAAATCATCCGCAAGCCCATTTGGGAACTCAATCTCTCATCCGAAGATCGGCAAACCATGTCGAGTGAGTTTAGTACACGATCAAGTACAGGGGATCGCTATTTAATCAGCTTGACAACCAATGGAAGTATCGCCGAGCTAGACGAAGCAACTCGAGTGAAGAACGCAACGTCCGATTTAGAGAAAATGGGTCTTGATGATGTCGACGAAAACTTCTCAGCCAGTGGTCGAGGTCAACAGTATGGAGAATTTGTACTTGACGACGAATCGGATGATGATGGTGATGAAATGCCCATTGTCGAGTCGTTTTGTGACGATGATTTTCTCTTTGATGACGAAATTTTGTTGACTGTAAGTGAACAACCAAATGAATGAGAATAGAACGAATCCACGAGCAATCGTACGAATAGTATTAGATTAATCCAATCAATCCTCACGATACTGGACCATCTCATACAATGTGAGTCCGCGGACGAGTTCCATGCGGTTGGCCTTTTGGAATCCACATTTTTCGTAAAAGACACACTTGTCGCGTGGACACATCAAAAACATCTTGTAAAACGGGACTTCATCCCATGTTTGAAGGTACTTAACGGCAAATTGCATCAAGGTCAGACCATGACGACGTCCACGGGCATCAGGAAGGACCGCAATGCGACCGAGTTGAAGGGAGTTCGTACCAGGCACGACGACCGACCGGGCAACCGCGACATGCCGTTGCGTCTCGGTTTCAAACCCTAGGAAATGAAGCGTCGTGGGCTCGGCATCCAATGGCTCCGTGTCCAGTGCCGGATCAAGACCGTATTCGTCGAGAAACACCGATTGTCGGATCTGGTGAACAATAGCGAGGAGCTCTGGCGCGTCGTGAGGAATGACTTGGACCAAGAGAACCATATCGATCGAGACGCTTGGTGCTCTGGGCTGGAGAGAGACTGTTGTGAAGTAGAGCGACTTGTACCAACACTGAGAAGAGCAACGTGATGCGCAAACAGCATACCACGCTGGACTCCAGCGTGGACGAACTGACCTTTCATGCTTCAACATGAATTGCTTTAATTTGGGTCAATCACCCAAAATATTTGACATGCCTTTCATTTTGGGTCGAAAACCCAAACTAAACCTGGAATATCCCAATTTAGTAGTCAGCATGCTATTCTGAACCATGCATGCTGAGTACCAAATTGCCTGGGCTATGGGCTTCGCCACTATGTAAGCCACAAAGGATTACAATGGATCCTTGAATAGCTTCAAGATTACCAACGTTTGTCGTTGCTCTTTTCGAATTGGTTCTGTGTCCATGGTGGGAAACTTCAAGCCATCCAACATCACATAATGCAAAGGCGTTTGCAGCACCACTTGTCGCATTGACACTCTCACACAAAATGGCCCCCAAATGACACA
The DNA here is from genome assembly GCA_023336255.1 of Pythium graminicola. Lineage (NCBI taxonomy): Eukaryota > Oomycota > Peronosporomycetes > Pythiales > Pythiaceae > Pythium > Pythium graminicola. The sequence continues at coordinate 5,912 of JAADWU010000254.1, forward strand.
CTGTCTATCCACGATCTGTCATCCAGATCCCGTGCTTGCAGCGAAAGGCTGAGAAGAGGAACGGACTTGAGTCCACTCAGACTAAGCTCCATGCCAGTGCTTCCAATCCCATGTGATGCACCGAGTGATAGAATGATGGAATTTTGTCTATTGTCCAGATGGCGTAGATCAGACCGACCGACACGGTCTGACGTGGTCTTTTTAGCAGATGATTTGATGTGGCTAAGGTTGCCAGACTTGCAGCTGGATGGCTGAGAAGAGACCCAGGTGGCGATTGCGAGACTGTGAAGATGCGTGATTGGGGGAATCCACTTTCGCTCCTCTCTCTTGCGTCAAAGGGCTGCCCTGTCATACGTGTTCAAAGTCTTGAATTTCTTCTCGCGAATTCCGCTCGTTCGTATGACTAGGTTGACCACACAAATGCTACGACATTGGTTAGATCATATCTTCCATGGAAAAAGAGCACAAGATACAAGAGAGAGTAGAGCGCCTGTACTGTAGGTCCGATCTTGGTGGAATTCCATGCAACATGGATTTGATCTCAGACAGTACAGCACGTCCTACTATCCATATCTAATACTTTATCCCTTGCTAAACAAATACAAATAAATGTATTGTTAAACACATTATGACATGTATAATATAATACCCTTCCTTTATCAACTTTTCATATGGTATCTCCTATCAAAGCCACTCAGATTGCGAACATTCGGTTTTTGACAGGTACAGAAGATGGACCGGTCGTGTCACGCTGGTTGTTTTCGCGTATTCTTGAACTCGGTGCAAAGGCGTCTCCTTCGCCACATTCTTGGAACGTGGACACCCAGCAAAACCTTCCTGCAGTAACATTACTCCATTTGTTCATTTCTCTTTACTACCGCTGCGGCTGCGGAGTCCTACTTCCTCAAGACATCACCATCAATGGGGTACGCTACACTAGCCGCACGGAGTCTCCGACCGGTCGAACTCTCGGCCGACGATGCGTATCAATTTGATCGGCTTGCGTATTCCCTTCTGGATGAAACGGTCTTTGAATATGATCGGTTTGTCACGGATGATCGACGGACCGTGAATGCCTCCCAATGGCGACAATGGCGACAAGATGATGAGATTGTCATCTATCGGGAACGACGTGGCAGTGATGATTATACGACGCTGGAGCCACAAGACGAGACCGGAGCCTCGGTGCGTCTCACGGCGTTTCATGGTCCGGCTCCTATGACGGAATCCAAGGCTGCGTCTGGTGCCATGCCACGTCTGCTTGCTGTTGGGTCCCTCGACCATTCCCTTGATGATGTCATGTATGGCATTGTCACGCCAACGGCAGGGGCCATGCGTCTCCGCGCAGCATACACTTCGAATAACGACTATATCGATGGCGCTGTGCTCTGTCCCATCCGGTCCCCGACGCCCAGTGAACCGTTTCAATTCCTCGGGATTAAGTGGATGCTACAGCGTGGTCATGGTGCCGGCATTGTCCGCCCACGGGACTTCGTCTATCTCGAATCCACGGGTGTGCAAATCCGACAGGATGGAAGTGGTCAACGGGTCGGATATCATATCATGCATTCGGTGGATCTTCCGGAATGTACGAGTATGAGTCTCAAAGTCCAACGTGGTGCATTCACTACGTGTTATCTCTACCATGAACTTGCGAATGGTACAGTTGATGTGTACATGACGGCGGTGGTGCAGCCACGTGGAAACCTCGTGGCATCCATGGCTGTGCGTGCAGCGGCCGCCATGCTCACCAGCAACTGGCGTGCGCTTTCGCTTTTTGCCGAGAACAAGAAACTCGCATGGCTGCTCGAGACGCATCGTCAACTCCAACGTCCCTCCGTCAGCGCAGGCACGTTGGCCTCCCGTTGTGGTCTCTGTGCCAAGTCGTTCAAGGGATTTACGAACCGCAACAAGAAGAGATTCTCGTGTCAGCTCTGTGAGATGACGGTCTGTGCTGAATGCAGCATGACGCGTACATTGCGAAGTGAAGGATTTGCACGCGATAGTATCGTCACGACCGACATGCCGTTCTGTAAGAAGTGTATTGCGCTTGCTGGTGAAGAAAGTGCGAGTGAAATTGCTCGTCAGCAACTCTGGGAAACTGAGATTGTTCGTACGGGTCGAGCTAACACTCAGACTGCCTTGGCGCTTGCACGACGGGATCCATCGATTAGTGGTACGATCAATGAGCGAATGTACCGACCAAGCCATTCATTGGAAAATGGCTTGGTCGACCCAAATGGCTACCGTCCACACGATGACATTCGCTCAACATGGCACGACGCGGATACTCATCGTCGACACTCGCACTTTGACCCAAGTGTCCGCGCGTCCGTGGCAACCGCACAAAGTCGACGTGGCAGCTCGTCGCCTACCAAAAAGTCGTTTTCCGGTGGACGTCGCACCATGAACACCACGTGGAACAGTTCCGGAGGCCGTCCAACCGAGTCACTCTCTATTGGAGCGTTGAATGATCGAAATTCCTCGTTCCAAGACCTCGGAGCATCCCGTCTCACGACCGAACCCGATGAAGACCAAGACGAAGCTGGACGTAACAGTACGACCAGTTCCGCACTTGTATTGCTTGAAGATCACAAAACCTCCCGCCGAATGAAGGCGTTGGATTACATCCCGAAACCGGACGATACGGCCAGTGCTATCATGGCTCGATCGTCACTTGCATCGTCGTCTGTATACACGGAGACACGAGACTATGAAGTGGAGAGTGTCTATTCTCAAACATCGTCGATCGCTGTGCTTGACTTGGAGCCACATGCCGTGGAACCAACCATGGCCAAGCCGGTGACCATTGTAGAAGAAGAGGAACCCCATGAACCACAAAGTGAATTGGAAGCATTCTACTTGGAGCAACGACGACAACAAGAATTGCAACAGCAACAATTGCGACAACGACAGCTCAAGCTCAAGCAGTTTGAACGCAAGCTTTCGCGATCGTCCATGATTCTACTGGATCCGTCACAACAACCACAGCAACCACCGCAACCCCCTCGACCATCGCGTGTACGATTTGATGAAGGGGATTTCCGTGATGCTGACGTAGTTTCTCAAGCCTCCACAAACATGCAACGCTTATCCATGGACGAAAGTGATCCACAATCACGTCTCTCGTACCAGATGCAATTGTGGCTTCAGATGAACGAACTGCGGGATACAGCCGAGTCAACCTACAAGATCACTCAGCGGAATGGTGAAGCCATTGCGTCCCACAATCCCAACGTGGCTCGTAACGTGCGGGCTCCCTCGCAGAGACCACCAAGTAGTATCTCTTCTCGTCGACCGCCGACAACAGGACGACAATCATCGTATGCTGCGTCGGTGGGCTACGCTCCCGTCTCGCGTCCTTCAGTTAGTTCCATGTCCAGTGCTCGCAGATCTCAAATGCCAGTGAGCTATTAGGAAAAGTGTAATTAGTATATAAGTGAGTCAATGTAGTGTTTCCAAACGATCTATTCTTCAACTGCGTGCTTGGTAAGAGGGAGTAAAAAGAGTTCGAGCGATAAGCCAGCAAAATACACAAAGCTGGTGATGAAAAAGCACGTGCGATAGTCGTACAAATCAACGAGGTATCCACCCAAGACGGCACTTCCTGAAAATGAAAAGACTGAAATGCCTTCGAGTGCATTCCAACGTGCACGGACTTCTTTACGGACAAAATCCATGAGCACCGATCGACGCAATGGCTGAGAGCATCGCATCATCCCCCCACGCATGAGAAACAATGTGATTTGAAGCACCAATGGCTGGGCAAACGACATGCCAAGCAAACATACAGTCGCAAAGATCCGAGTGCTTACAATAATAGGCATGCGTCCGAGGGTCGTCGAGAAACGTTGAGCTACCACCGAAAGCGTCAAGACTACAAGTGGCTGTGCCAAAAAGAGCAAGCTCACATGGATTGGCGACAGGCCGTACTCTTCTTTGAAGAAAAGCGGAAAGAAGTAGACCGTCATACCAGCACCGTTGCTGATGATAAAGTCGGAGAGGAAGATCAACCATGGGACGTGGCTCGATTTGAAGAAGAGAAACTGAACGTCAGGGTCGTTCGTGGCTTTGTGATGGGAATGGAGACCTGTGAGGGCTTTGGATTGGTGATGCATCGCTGATGAGGTTCCCATGAGCGAACTGGTCTCCGATGGCGAGTCAATGGCCTCGGACTCGACGGCACTGTCGTCATCTGAATAATCGTACTCGATTTGGAGATCATTACCAGCGAATGTTGGTGTCCGAAGTGCTTCACTATCAAAGCTGTGAGTATGGTTCCGCGGGACAACGGCTGCTGCGGTGTTTGTAGGTGTTTGTGTGCTGTACAATTCTTCATGTTCGTCGGCAATGGTGTGATCATCGTTGAATCGGAAGAGCACGAGGGAAGCAACGGCAACGAGAAGACAGCCACTTAGCAGCACTGGCTGCAATTCACTCACACGCCAATTGTCACCAACGTAGAGAAACAAGAGCACACTCAAAAGCGGTCCAATGACCATGGCGAGATTACTGACGTTGTACTTGATCATGAAGGGATACGAACGACGTCCATGAGGAATACTCTCGGCGAAAATGGCTTCCATCGCTGGTGATTGAAATGCATCAAAGAGTCCCCATAGCGCAAAGGCGCCATTGAGAAGCACCAAATTGCATTTCCACACTGCCATTGCGGTGAGGATGGCACCAGCAATTCCCAGTAAACTTGACATCCGCAAGACCCGATCGCGACGCGAATGATCCGCAATGTACCCCGCAGGGAACGAAAACACCAGTTGTGAGATCCCTTGGACGCCCTTGACCAGCCCCACAGGTTGATTCGAATTGGTAAGGGCAAAGACAAACCCTGCAATCACTTGCTGAAAGAGAATACTGCAGTAAACCAGTGAGTTGGAGAGAAAGAGGAGAGTCACGGATAGTACCGCCGTCCATACCTGCGCGCCGCCCAGTAGAAAAACGTGAATATGTAGGTCGAGTGGACGTTAAACGTACCATCGCGCGTGGCTTGTACAGGGCTGTGCATCGACACCAGTCGCGTCGTCATGACGAGTACGTGGCGAAATGAACTCTTGTGGCGCGAATCTTTCGAACAGGCATCGCAAAGATCTTTTTCGAACAGTCACCATAAGAAATCGAATGTATCCTAGTTTTGTTCTAAAATTGGATTTGACCCTAAACAAGGCTGTTGAATTCGGATATTGCCTTGTATAAATCTTGGAGGGATGTTTGACAATGGGACCTCAGAACAAGAAGATGTCTTTGTATGCACGATTACTCGCATTAGCTAGTGCTGTAGTATCTGTAGTCTTTCCTGTGTGTAGCGCAATGTCTCCGCTTGCGATTAATGTACAGCTCACATCCGACGGTGCAGTCGTTGCCGAATCATCGCGTCCGACGTTCGACCCCAATGGACCTGCCGGTTGGCGCATGATCGATCGTTTTCATGCTTTTCGCTACGAATTGGCGTTGTCCAGTGACACAATTGATGCATCGATCGACGTACTGATGAATGACGTTGCGTCTCTTGCCCGTGAACAGCACTGTTTTGGATGGATCCAACAAACTACCTCTCGCCACGTCGCAGGGGAATTGCGGTGCCCCAAGACACACACATCCACAGTCCAAACGCGGCTTGAAACGACACCAGGCACACTCAGTATCAAGACATACGCCAATACCAAGATTCGCTATCATTTCCCAACGTTTCGCGTCCTCACAGAGCCACGATATGTTGGGAAAACGTGTTTTTCGACACCACCACATGCCTGTGGAAACTAGATTCGATGATGGTATAAGTTATGTAATCATGTTTTGAAAGAGGGGGGTAAAAATCGTATCACACTAGAAAGGGGTACCTGGTCTACTGTCGATGCATAAAGGTCGACGCATTCTGGTTCGTAATGTTGTACGCACGCTCGGCTTGTACTTGAAGCTCGAGCATTTGGTTGTAAAGTCCTAAACGATGTTGATTCAAATCGGGAGCACCACCAGTTTGGTACTGAGGCTGATGGTGAGGTACGGGTGGTGGTGCCATCCGACGAGGCGCCTGTGGTCGACTGCCACTGTTTGGTGGGGCCATGACCATTGTCCCATCGGCCAGATTTGAGTAGGCGTATTGTGGAAGTTGTGCATGCTGCTGGTACTGCAATCGAGTGCGAGGGGACTCGGCAACAGCAGGCATCTTGTAGTGCGCGAGTTGATTCGTTGGTGATCCATACGAATCGTCGAGGTCTGAGTACGTCGACGATACGGAGGTTGACTGCCACGACTGCATCGACATGGAGCCTGAGTACTCGGTATCAGTGAGTGAACCAGCCATTCGTGCGCGTTCCATTTGCACGTGTTGTTGGGCAGTGTACTTGGTCGCTGGTAGCGCCAGTGCAAGTTCCTGTGTGCTCTCTAGTCCGGCTGGTTGCTTGTCCAGAAGAATCATATCCGACGACGGCGTATGAGCGTGGGGGGTGGATGGTTTCTTGTTCAAGGCACGCAATGGCTGTGGTGTTGCAATGGGTTCACCTTCAAACGGTGAGGTCTCCTTGATATTGACCAAACAAATCTTGCAGCACGAGATCTTGACCTTGTTGCACACACCACGTTTAATGACAATGACTGTCTTTTTCATCCGACATTTCGTACAAATGACCGCCCCGCACCCTTGGCAGTTCAAGTGGGACGACAGCATCCCCGGCTTGGCACGACAAATCGAACAGAGGGCACTACCGTTCTTGGGCCGTGGGGGCGCTTGTGCTTGCTTGGCGACGAGGGCAGCGAGTTTCTTGGCTTCGGCAATTTCCATACACCGTTCGACTTCAAGCAACATATCCATCGTGCTACGGGAATCTCCGACACCACCAGCTGTGACCGCATCACCCGATGAATCGAATGCGCCATGCATGTAGACATCTACAATCCCTGGTGTTCCGCTCTCTTTAAATAAATAGCAGAACGAAATATCAGTTCGAATGATCGAGTTGTCGGCAAACGGAGGACAATTGCGAAGCTTAACGGATTCAAGGACTTTGAAGCCATAACGTTGACCTTTCGCATCGTTGGCAACCCCAACATACTCGAGAAAACAAAAATCACGATTCCCACCAGGCGTTCGAGAGAGTTTCCATTTGAGACCGAGGTACGTGGTCTTGGTACATTTGATCGTGTGGAGGACGACTGCATCGACGAGCGACGTATCTGCACCGACCATCGCAGCAACGCCTTTGGTGTCTGCCGCCGTGGCCTCGTGAAAGCCATAGACGAAATCATCAACCGTACCTTCGAGCACGCCAGTCGCGAGCATTGAAGGCTCAAGCAATCGCTGATGAATTCCACCAGTCGTTGTGCCACTATGGGCTGGTGCTTCGTCCGTAGTCGAACCACTGCGGGACGAACCCATACTGCCACCACGGGTGCGACTACGCACGCTATTGGTATCTGCAAATCGACCATTCGATCGTGCGCTCAAGTTGACGGTCGAAGCGCCAGCGGTTTGACTAAAACTCGAACTTTCGGATTCCGAACGATCAAAACTCCCACCACCACTGGAACTGGAACTCGCATGACGTTGGCCTTGTCGACCCGTCAAACCAATGGCAGAGGCGCCAACTTCTGAACGTCGTTTGTAGAAATGAAGTTTATCTTTGGATTTGGCCAATTTCCATTTCCGACCATCGACATGACGTGCTTGTGTGGTCGTATACAATTCGTACTCACGACGTGTATCTTTGACGAGATCAGTCGCAAGCTCTTTGTATGCAAGCGTCTCGTCCGGTGTAAGTTCAAACTTGGGAAAGTAGCCCTCGGGCAATGGGAACTTGAGATGCATCATGCACAGCGAATGGCTCCGAGCTTCCGTGAAAATGGAAGAGCGAAGCAAACAAGTCCCGATTAGGGGGAGAACTGATCAGATGAGGAGGGGAGAACACAACACGCGTTTCCCGTTGGTGAGCACCGACTGACAGAACGTCGACAGGAGGATGAGAGAGGAGGAAGAATCAACGACGAGCAATGAACCAGTGGGATTGTACACTGACCGTGGGTTTGCCGGGAATCGTATGAGAGGAGAACGATTGTCAACCCTCTTCAAGCGGGCAATCTGGATGCTGGGATCAATCAGTGATGCGAGACGATGGAACGCCTTACCTCGTGGGCACGGGTCAATACAGAAGTCAGCAGAGGTGGAAGGAGGAGAATGGGGGATCCTGCCTGGTCGGTGCGAGTGCCTTGCGCGACGTCCAACTGGTTGATAAGCGGTACTGTACAATACAGTTGCTTTGTATGGGAAGGGAGAGAAGAAAAAGGGAGGAGGGGAGGCGCAACGGGTCATCTGGCGTGTGGGAGGAGATGCACCAGATGGTTTACAGCAATCCACCAATCATTGCGCTGACAGCTCACCCCTCTCCCGTCATATGGAACAGAGACAGGAATGGTGCTGCATGCTGCGATGACGCTTCGACCGTTAGCAAAGAAACCAGTTCTTTCCTACAAACCAGAAAACAAAGTCCAAGATTCTGGTTCTCCTCTGGTGATGTGGAGAGAACTAAACAACTAAAGAAGGCCAGTAAAATTGTTTGGTTCTTGTTATTTCTAAATACCGGTACACTAGTGTAATCTGCCTTTCGCCGTTTTCGCTGTATTTATCTGAAGGGTGCATTTCGGTACATGTATATTATGTGTGTTTGATTGGAAAAGACTCTCCATCCGTGTGTGCATAAGTTGGGATCTCAGGTGGTCACTCTCATCACGGACGTTGCCCACTTGGTGCTCTAAAATTATCATGGTGCTCTGTACCATAGAATTTCGTCCTGGCTGTAAAAAGATAGTTGACAAGGAGAAACCTTATGAACATTGGAGTATTGTACAGAACTGTATGTGGCTTCGCGTATGAAGAGGCTTGGGTGGCAAGACCTGCGACGTCGCCACACATGGCGTGATTCCATGGTCAAAGAAGTTGGGAATTTCATTTGACAGCATCCACTGGATCGAACTTGCCACTCGCCTCTGACGAGCGTTCGATGCGACAGTGGAAAGTAGCGTTCAAGCCTTTCGGATCTGATCAGTCTCTACAACAAGGCGATGTGCAAGCGTATGGATACTGACGCACCGCCACGCAACACTTTCGTGGTGAAATGGCTGGTGTGGGGACACTGCCAGTTTCGTATAAAGTTCGTCGACGTGCCAGTCATACACAATGCGACACACTGATCAACCGAACAGCACGACAGTTCAGTTTTGTCGCATCCTGTGCCACTTGATGTGCGAGATGCACAATGCCAGGCACTCACGATAAATGCGTCTCACCACCATGCAAGCAGAGAGAGCTTGCTCCAAGCTCTCTCTCATC
>JAADWU010000255.1:0-15243 GCA_023336255.1 Pythium graminicola
CCAGGCTTGCCTTCGACCTTGATGAGTTCAAAATTGACATCACGTGTCTCAAAGTTGGCAACCTTGCAAACGGCATCCACGGCAATCTTTGCCATTTGGCGCTTGTACTTGTTGATAATTTTGGACGAAAGCGTCGTCATCGCGGTCATAACAAGCGGTTCTGTATCATCCTTTGTGAACTGAATGACGTCACCGATTTCTTCCAAGTGTTTGCATGCAATTTCACACGCCTCTTCGAAGCCATCGGCAATACGCATCGGATGCAAACCGTGCTGGAGTAGCTTCTCGGCCTGTTCCAACAACGCACCCGCCAGGACCACAACACCTGTCGTACCATCGCCAATCTCATTGTCCTGTGATTGGGATAACTCCACCAACAAGTGTGCAACACGGTGTTCGACGTGCATTTGCTCGAGGATCGTCGCACCGTCGTTCGAGATCGTGACGTCACCGTCCTGGCTTACCATCATCTTATCCATACCCTTAGGGCCCAACGATGTACGCAAAAGACTCGACACAGTGCGCGCCGCCAAGATGTTGCTCTAATCAATTCGACCAAATTTTCCAGTAAGTTAAATGGCCGTAAAATCACTTCCTGAGACCACCTAAAGACCGTACCTTGATGGCTTCGACGCCCTTGATGCGCTCCTTTCGCTCTTGATCCCTCAGGATGATAAAAGGACGCCCGTATTCATCAAAAACCATCGACATGGTGACGCGATTTGGTGCTTTAGTTCCCCTTGGACCACTCGGCTCACGCTCCAACAACCGCAGATGAAGATTTCTTCTGGGTATTTCGTACCGGTATACAACCGGTATTGTTTTTACGTAGCCATCCGTAAATACACCTTGGCATTATAATGAAGTGGCACAAAAACTGAAGCCATGTGAAACCGATATGGCTCAACTTGGTCATTGACTACATTGACGGCTGCCGACGATGGTGCGCTGTGCGTGGCGTATGTGGATTGCGTGGACGCTCGCGGTATGTTTCCATCAAGAGATTTCTATTGTGATGGCGTCGTGCCCCAAAGGCGCCTACAATGACCGCATTTGCTCCGGTCACGGGTCCTGTACTCAACAAAATCTATGTCTATGCGACGAGAACCACGTCGGCTTTGACTGCTCGCAAGGTACTAGCGTCTTGTCCTTGGCTTCGTCCATCAAGTTGTCTCACAAATGATTACTATTGTGACAGCCAGGTGTCCTATGGGACCGGCGTGGGTAGCTCCGACACGAGCACCGAACGATGCCCATTACCCTGTCGAATGTTCCAACCGTGGCCTCTGCGATCGGCAAACTGGACAGTGTCAATGCATGATCGGTTATACAGGCACAGCTTGTCAACGATGTACGTGTCTTAAATTTTACGAAAGAGATGGAGTGTTGACTGTGATTGAAATTTGTGAGGAAGTGGCGTGTGCGAATGACTGCAACAACGCTGGAGAATGCCTCTCGCTCAAGCAGCTCTCACGTTTGTATGCTGTCGCGACCGAACCCATCTATGACCAAGTATGGGATGCCGACATGGTCTACGGATGCAAATGTCGTAGAGGCTTCCACGGCTATGACTGCTCCAAGGGTGAGGCGTTCTCTTACAAGTACCTTCATGTTTCTTACGAAACTTTGTGTGCATGCAAGTCTCCTGCCCGCGCGGCGATGACCCCCTTACGACTGGCCAGGTCAACGAAATGCAAGTGATTCAATGCACTGGGTGGTCAGGATTTTTCTACATTTTTTTCAACGGCATGGGATCGACTGTTCCGTGGGACGCAACGGATGCTCAGTTGGCTCAAATCTTACAAGGCATCCGAGGTTTCCCCAAAGTGAAAGTGACATATACTGCTGGTACTCGAGCCTGCAGCGACACACTCACAAACGCGATTTTGATCGAGTTTACCAACCAGTTTGGCCCGTACGTTGTGTTTTCTAGAGCATGAGAGCAGTCTGAACTGGACCGTATTGTCTGGATAGGCAACAACCGATCAAAGTGTTCAGCCAGCTTAACGGAGTCATCTCGCTACAAGGCGGACAAGTGCAGGCTGCATCTGGTGGCGTTGTCTTGGCTGGTCGTGTGTCCATTAAAGGAACCAAAGAGTGGGCGTTTTGTAGTAATCGTGGCGACTGTGATGAGGCTTCGGGGCAGTGTAACTGCTACGTTGTTCCCATGCCAGGTTTCCGATCGAGCGATGGATACGGAAACCCTGGTGTCCGAGGTGACTGTGGCAGCGCAAATGACCAAAACAAATACGGCGGACCAATCAAGGCGTGTGCGGGAGAGCTGCCATGCAATGGACATGGGTACTGCACTGGTTCACCGTCATTTCGATGTGTTTGTGAGCGTGGTTGGGGATCAGGTGATTGCACTGAGCGTAGGTAACTTGTTACTCGCTCTCTCCTGGGTATCACCAAACACTAATGTCATGATCCCTAGGAGTATGTCCACAAGGACCATCATGGTTTACGACACCGTCCACCTCCAATGTCGTCCACACACAATGGGCAGTTTGCTCCAACGCCGGCATTTGTGATAAAGCAACAGGAGAGTGCCAATGCTACTCGCCATTCACGGGCGACGCGTGTAATCTTTGTACGAAGAGGATTCTTTATGTTCATGGGGTAGTTTCGGTCGCTGATTATTGTTCTTGGTAGTGAAATGCCCAGGAGAACCTGTTTGCGGTGGGCACGGTCAGTGCATGAGTATCCGGCAAATGTCGCTAGAAGCCGACGCTGATCTCTCATCACTCCGCTTCGATTATGGTGCAGATCCAAACGATCCACTGACATATGATCGAGATTCCGTCTTGGGATGCAAATGCGATCCTGGCTTCGAAGGCTACGATTGCTCACAGCGTACGATCATTCATATGTCCGCTCTCGTTGCATAGGATCTTACTCAACTCTGCTGATCAATAGGCTCTTGTCCGCGAGGGGATGACCCAACCACAACTGGGCAAGTTGACGAAATCAAAGTTCTTCAGTGCATTGCTCAGGGGGGAGGATTTCAGCTTCAGTATCGGCTGTTGACGACGACAATGATACCGTTCGACACCACACCATCGCAACTGCGAACTATTCTCATAAGCACACTGTCGTTTGAGGATGTCATCGTCGAGTATAGCTTCGGCTCGACTCTCTGCTCCCCTGCGACCGCTCCCGTTCTCAACGTAGTCAAGCTTACGTTCCAAATGGATCGTGGACGTCTCCCGCCACTGCGTCTTGGTGTTTCTACGCTTATTTCCAGTGTAGTGGCGCCCGCAATGCCGCTTGCCATAGCCAATGACGGAGCTTCGCTGGGTGGAATCTCTAGTCGCACGGGAACCAAGGAGAATGCGGTTTGTTCCAACAAGGGCCTCTGCAACTACGAGAATGGCGTGTGCCATTGCCTTCCCGGTTACGCATCGAGTGATGGCTTTGGCAATGCGGGAACGCGTGGTGATTGTGGATACTTGTTACAGAAAGCACCACGAGATGCTTAGTTGATTCGACCCTGAAATAGACTTTGGAGACGGCTTTAATTTTCATTCTGAGGATGGTGACCACGGAACACGCGAAGGGTCCAGCGCCGTTAGTTAGGCGGTTCTCTGTCGATGCGTCGCAACTGTCCCCTACACGGGCGGCAGGGACGACGATTGCTTCGGCTGGGGCAGAAGCTGCAAGCAAAGCTCGTCAACTTCGCCATGCATGGTACGGCAGTAGCAGAGCCACCACGACTGTTGATGATCTACTCACGTCCGTGGAATTGGAGGCAGCACATTCAGTCTCGCGTACCATGACCCGAACGCCAGCGAAGGATCCTTTGAAACGTTCTTGCGTCGTCACTTGCTCACGCAGCAGAAAGGTATTGAGATCACCACATAGTTTCTCCTATATATGCGTGAACTCACATGAACAGGAACGGCTGCACCGCTGGAAATGGCGGACGCAAAACTCGCCACCTTTCTTCCGGGTCTGTCGACATTGATGTCCATTATGATTTGTCTTGAACTGACGACACGAGTCCCTCGCAGTGCCGACACCACCAAAGAAACTCAGTGCCAAAATGGAGCGAGCGCTCCAGGTACGAGATCAATGTGAACGTGATCTCGAGCGCTATTGCAACGCAAAACACCGTGCTCCACGCAGTGAATCATCGCCCTCGTCACCGTGTCGACCCGACTTGCTGGATAAATCTTACTGGTGGAATCCAGAGACTATTCATGACGACCATGCGCGCGGTCTGTGTTCGCCTTGTTCTTGAGACTCTTCTCCAACTAACGTCGTCGTCGTGACAGACAAGACTGCATTCAATCGCCTCCTCCGGAAACTCTCACCAGCCATGAAGAACAGCGCAACAACGCATAGTGACCTCGTCCATCTGCTCAACGCCTGCACCGAGTGCTCCTTGCGGACCACATTCTGTCCACGTTGCGCCAAACGTGCCTCCGAATTCTTTGAGAATTACTCCACCGCCGAGCTCCAAATGCTCTATTGTCGAGAGCTCCCATCGCCTGATAGCAAAACCCTCGCGGCGTTTGCCGATGCCATGACCGAACGTGAGTATCGAGCAACCCATTGATTTGATTATGAGAACAATGGAAATCAGAGTGATGTTCCCTTGGTTTCCTTTGCGATTTTTCCCCCTCCCATTTCAACATGGCGACAGTGCCTGCAAAGTCGATGGTGCTACAGACCCTCGAGAATTCCCATCGCGAAACGATGCAGACAGTGGCGTACGTTGTTGGCTATGTGGTGGATAACTAGATACTGATCACACGAGCAGTGCACTGCAGCAGCGAGCGCGCGTAATGGAAGCAAGGGCGTTGGCGGCAGAAGAGCGATCGATGTGGGTCACACCGACTCCAGCAAACGGCAATCAATCGTGTGCTCCAACGGCGCCAGATGCCGGTCGATTGCAGCAACTGATGCAAGAAAATGAACGACTACACGCCCAACTAGCGTCGACGCGACTCCAGTAAGTGAGAATGCAGTGGATTGAACGCCATGACGTATCACGAGCAATCATGTAGACTGTCGGACGTGGATCGATCAGCAACACAGTTAAAATGCCGTATCACGGAGCTCGAAACTCAACTTGGTACGACGGAAAGTGGTATGAGGGGCTCCAACTTCTAACAGCATCAAAAACATCAATATCAGAGAGAGCAGCCCGCAACGAAGCAGCCAGCCAGGCACAACGCAAGCAAGATCAACTTCAAATCAAATCGCTACGTGCATCGATCCGGGCGCTGGAGAAAGAGGTGGGACTTTGCAAGCACGACTTGACACATTTTGAAATGTCTCATGTACGTCTACCCCTTTAGCTTATCCAGAGCGCATCCGGCTACAGGTAAATTCCACGTTTGCACCACGACGAGATATTGAACAATCAGCCGGTCGCCTCCTCCTCTTGTGTTACGCGACGTCGAATTTTTGACCAAGTGTAGTGTAGGGGAAGTCGTAACTGGGTGATACGCGTACCATCTCGACTGGTTTTGCTCGTGGATACTAGTGCATGGAAATGACACAGGTCATGCAAAAGCAATCGATGAAAGCTATCTGGAATCACTAACGTCAGCGTACTAGTGGACACTTCCCACTTTCGAAATGCGTCGCCTGCGCATGGCTCCAAATCTACTTCAAACAAACTCATCTTCGTTCTGCACTCCTCGGTCTTGCGCTGTGCAAACAGGATGACAAGTTCTTCGAGGCAGAACAAAAAGCGTCGATGGACAAATCTTGCCAGATTGGGAGATGGCTTGGCCTCGTTGGGCTTCGAACCTGGATCGCTTTCACTCCGTTTCCTTTTGCGTCGACGGTTCTTGGTGTCATCGTCACCAACCTTCTTCGACAATCGCTCCAAGTCAGCACTCTGTCTCGCTAATGTCTCGAAGAGATCTTCAACTACCTCTGAGTCACACTTGCGCAGCAACAACTTCGGCGATGATGTTGGTTTTGGACGCTCCCCAGCCTCGTGAAGATCAGCACAGGCTTTGCTGGTCATAAAATCGGTGGCTTCGTTGACTGCACCGGTCAACACAACAAGAGGTTCGCGGCGTGGTATCGCTGAATATTGCACATGTCGTGTTTCGTCGCCATCTTCGTTAGCAGCTACCAGCTGCAGCAGGTAGGCGATATCATCGACAACAGAGTTGGCCCCGTCTTCGGAAGCAATGGCACTGTAGTACCCGACAACCGCCCGAAGGGTGTTTGCACGAAGCCGTCGCGCTGTAAAGACATCTACACTAGTCGTATCTCCTGTCGATAGGCCGAGCAAAATCGCACAGCGTTCCATATTCATCATACCAAGGACCGACTGTCGTTGCGTTGTTAGTCCTGATGGAGAAATATAGGTTGTCTCACCAGAATCGCCTTGATACGGCCGTGACACCAAATATGGGAACGCTAGTCTCATACTAACTCGCTCCGCGATCACTGCCATGCCGTAGATCTTGAAGACGTCAAAGATTTCACGGGAGCATCGAAGGATGTGGTCTGTGTGTAATTGTCCAAGACTCAGTTTGGCGCGCACAAAGACTTCGTCCACCGCTCGCTTGAAACCTTCGCCAATGCTGGATGACAATACGCTCCAGTTGGGGCTGGTGAGGTCTGATAGCTGCGCAGGTTCTTGTAGTAAGTGCACGGGGACCGACACATCTCCAACACGACGTTTGTCGTCATGCTCGCACTCTTCAATCAGATCGGCAATCGATTTTTGGTGCCGTTCATCGGGTTCAGAATCTCGGTGGATTTGCTCGTCAATTGCATCAACCATGCCTTCCCGTATGATCAGTTCTCCCGTCTTCTCATCGAGATGTTCTTGTGGAAGACAATCAAACGCGTTGAATGATACCGTCAATGGACCAGATAACACAGCTTTTTGATGGACGGATCGGCGCAGTTTGAAATGTTCATGAAGCATTCCAGCGACGAGGTGGTCCAAATGTGTGCGGAGTCGTGCACACGTGCGTGCGTCACGCTTTTGTAATTCCAGACGAACAACAATTTCTCCGGCGATGGCTTCGACAATGTCTGCTTTCTCCTTCGTCTTGCGCTTCCTGAGCTCGATGGTATCGCGCTGGTAGCCAATCAAGTCAAAGACGGACGCAAGATTTTGGTTTGTGACAATACCAAGCCGTAAGTTCCGGAAGACACGAGCCGATAAGGGTGAATGATGAAACTGCGAGAGTAAACATCGCGCCACGAGTTCGCCAATCACCGCATCCCCAATCCATTCGTACACTTCCATTTGACGCAGTGCAGTGGTGTTACCACCGTTCGAGTGCATTACGCGCAACGCCGCGAAGTCATCGACAACGTCAAGACCGGGGCCACGACCGACACGCCGCTGCTTTACACCAAGATCCAATCGCCGCTTCTTCGTGGGTTTTCTGGTCACTGACGCTGGCCGTCGAGACTTGAATGCTCGAGACGAAGACGATTGCTTCTTCTTCCCGCCCATGGCGTTCGACTCGTGGGACGAGACGACGCAACAGCAGAGAATCTCAGCGGGATGCGCGTGACCAAACTGCGCCACCGATCGTCGCTGGGTGCTTGGAGTGATTACGCTTGGAAGGGACCCTGTTGACGAGTGGCTCATGAGCTCATATGCTCACCAATCAGAGCGTAGCACTCAGGTGGATCCGCTATAAAACCACCAATCAAAACACTTGATTGGAGGATCCGCTACATATCAGCCGTCTCGTTTTGATCCACGCTGGTGATCATACAACGGTTGTGCCAGCAGCTGCGATTAGCGACTCCAGCAGCTGAACTTAGAGCGTGCGACGGATCGATTACGCTTCCATCGGCCGTCGTGTACTTCCCCCACTTCTTCTATCACTTGACCATTTACTCCCTCTCCTCATCATGGGAGTTGGCGCGACGATTGCGCGCATCCGTCGGCGCGTGGCCCTCGAGCTGCTCGATTTAGATCCAATTGCGGAGCCGGAACCGCCGCGCATCGAGCGAACGGCGCCATCAAACGACACGAATGAACTTCGTCTACGTGTGCTCAGTTTGAATGCATGGGGTGCGTACTTATCATCGTCACCTTGAATGGGGCCCATTGACCGTCGTGTTGTCTTTGATCGTGTAGGTCTTCCAGTGGCTCCCAAGTGCACGGAGCGAGCGATCGAGATCGCAAACGCCATCGACGAAGGCTTCGAGCTCGTTGTACTACAGGAGATTTGGCATCGACGCGAGCGCAACATCATCATCACGCGCGCGCAAAAGGCTGGGTTCCACTATTATCACTATTTTCAGCCGGCGATTGGTTTTCCAGTGCCACTGGGTGCGGATTCCTTTGGCACGGGCCTGCTTGTGCTCTCGAAATACCCGATCCTGAGTGCCATGTACCATTGTTTTCAGCTCTCGGGTAGACCGTACGCGTTGCACGAAGCCGACTATGTGGCAAACAAGGGTGTGGGTCTCTTACGACTGCAAGTGCCTGGCGACGAGATTGACTTGTATGTGACGCACTTGATTGCCAATTATAATGAGTTGGGTGAACCTGGACCAGGTGATCGCTATATTGCTCATCGCATTGGTCAATCGTATGAGCTGGAGCGATTCGTTGAGGCGACTGCAAGAAACAAACTCACGTTGGTCTGTGGTGACTTCAACTCTCCTTCGGATTGCATGGTTTTGCGTATCCAGAGAGAAGTTCGCGAACTCCGTGACGCTTTCACGGATATGAACAACCACGACGGATTGACATTCGCGACAGAAGACAACAAGTTTTCACACGGTGAGCACCCGATGCGCATGGATTATGTGTTGTACAAGATCAATGCACCGTCATCCCACGAACAAGAGAACCTACGGAGCTGGTCGCTTGTCGCCAGCGATGTATTCAAAGGCTTTTATACCGACGAGAATGGAGAACAGTTTCCACTGTCGGATCATTTTGGCGTGACGGCCGAGTTTGTTCTTAGTGGGAAGCCACCGCTTTTGAAGCCATGCCAACAAGCGCTTGGTGAACGGTCCAAAGAGAAAGCCAGTCCTGTGTCTAAGGGGTCCACGCCGACATGCAACACGACAACGTGTGTGCATTGCGATGCGGTCAAGAACACATCCGAGTCGGATGACGGCCTTTCGCTTTCGACGCATTGTCTCCAAGATGTACAAGAAGCCCTCTTGGAGGGCCGTGCCGAAGCCGCGAAACGACGCAGTATGCACTTGCGTCGCAGTGCGTGGGCGTTGTTGCTGTCGATCACTGTGATTGCTGTGCACTTTGCGCTGTTCCACCTCACGACATGGGCGTGGGTCGCAGCATTACTGGTGTTCATGTACTGCATTTTCCAGTACATCATCGCCTTCTTCTTTGTGACGCTCGAATGCTCAACATTCACGGAACTCGCCAACGAAGTTCGTCTTCATCTCCACAACGAGTACGCGCGTGCAAATGAATTCTAGAGTGAGCGAGAAGACGCATATACAAGAGAAATCGAATGCTGACTTGATACCATGTCGTTTCAGGATTGTGCATCACACGTCACAGAGAGATCAGATTTAGGATGGTTCTATTTCTGAGTATATGACCTCGACTTCTGAGAATTGTGCCCTCCAGTGTCAACCACCCACGTAATCCCCGCTTGAGTGACGAGTCCTGCCACACCCTTTCATCCTCATCCAGCCATTGTCATCACGGCCCGCGCCGACGACACTATGAAGCCTAGCGTCGAGAATGGCAAGAAGCGCAAGGCACAGGAAGATGACGTAAACACTACAGTAGCCGTGACCACGCCAGCATCAGCGACCAGTGCGCTGCGTGTGCACCGCTGTCGCTTTATCGACTGGATGCCACAAGCCATCGATGCGCTCGGCTTTAGTCCTGCTGGAGACGAGCTCGCGGTGGCACGCGCCAATGGCGACGTGGAAGTATGGCAGATTGTGGATCGGAAGTGGCATCTGAAGTTTGTGATTGCGGGTTCGGCTCAGAGTAAGATCTCCGCTTTGGCGTGGAGTGCGAAGGGTCATCGGTTGTTCATTGCCTCGCTTGATGGAACACTGTGGGAAATGGACTTTGCGTCGCTTCGCAAGAAGAACGTTGTTGATTCGAACGGTGGTCCGATCTGGAGTATGGCGATCAACCACGAGACGCAAACGCTGGCTGTGGGATGTGAAGACGGTCGAATTCGACTGTTTTCGTTTGAACACGACGACGAAATCTTCTTTGTCAAGGGGTTTGTGACCACAGGCCGTCGTGTCGTGTCGCTGGCGTGGCATGCTGCGTCCAATAAAATGTTCTCCGGTAGTGAAGAAGGCATTATCCATTGCTGGAACGCACAGACGGGTCGTAACGACGCCCGCATTACGCTCGAGACTCTCGCCAAGCAGAAATGTGTCGTCTGGTCGTTGATCGTTCTCCAAGACCTCACTATCGTCAGTGGTGATTCGCATGGTCACTTGAGTTTTTGGAATGGCCACACTGGGACCCTTCAACAAAAGTTTTCGCACCTAACGGCTGATATCCTCGCACTGGCTGTCGACGCCAGTAACACGATGCTCTTTGCGTCCGGCGTGGACAATCAAGTCGCCGAGTACCGTCGTGTGAGCGGTGGATGGGCTTACTCATACAGTCACCGCGCTCATAGCCACGATGTCCGCGCTCTTGCGCTCAGCAGCAACCGTCGACCGGTCCTCGTCTCGGGTGGTATCGACACCCAGCTCGTGTGGTACAATGCTGCGAGTTTCAACGTCCAGCGACCTTTCAAGATTGCATCCATGCCGTACCGGAAGACCGTATCGCTCTCGAGTGAAAAGCGTGTACTGCTCGTGCAAAAGTCAACGTCGCTCGACCTTTGGCGATTGGCATCGGCAAATGCCAGTGCGCTTGGCGACGCTGCCCATCAGTTACTAGTCGAAATCAAGATCAGCGCGACGCACAACATCTCATGTTCGGCGTTGGCACCCAACGGCGCCTTCGTCGCGTGCTCAACTGCCCAGGAACTCAAGCTTTTTGGTCTCGATGCGTCTGCTGGTTTTCTCCCACGCAAGATTGCGCTACCCAACAACTTGGGCAAAGAATCTGCACGCGTCGTCGCGTTCTCGCCCGATTCCACGCGTCTCGTGGTCGCGTCGGCGTCGCAGAAGATTCGAGTTTTCGATCTCACGCGTCTCGAAGTGCTCAAGACATTCAACACTGCGAGCAACCTGCCAAGTTCATCCGAGGCTGACGACCACAACGACGTGGCAGCACCGATTTTGTCGTTGAGCATCTCACTCGATGGTCAGTGGCTTGCGGTGGGCGATGCATGCAACAATCTTTCGGTCTACAACCTCGATTCGATGCAGTTTTTCTGTCACTTGCCCCGCCCACAGGAGATGCACACGAGTATTGGTTTCAATCCATCGGGTAAAATTCTTGTGGTGACGCTCGTGTCCAACACTTTTGTGTGCTACGACGTGGAGAAAAAGGGACTCTCGGATTGGTACCGTGAACATCATGAGCGGTTCCCGAAAGTAATCGTCGAAGGCCGCAATATCAAGGGCATGGCGTTTGATCCCGCCAATCCAGATTTTGTCTACTTGTACTCGCAATCAAGTCTGTATCAAATCAACATGAGCGATCGTCGGGACTCGCCCAAAGCACCAGTCAAGAAAACTCGTCGGGCGAGAGCACCGAGCATGGGTACGGACAGCGATGCCAAGAGCACCAACGCCGCGGACGACGACGAGCTCGTGGAACTGGAAGATGGACTTTGTCACGTGATCAATCGCTACCGTCCGCTGTCGTTTGTCGATTTTGTAGATGGGAACGAACTCTTGATCGTTGAGACCCCATGGCTCAAAGTACTCAGTCGTTTGCCAGGAGCACTTCAGCGTCACAAGTACGGTAAATAAATGTATCTTCTTACTCGCTTCGACCGACGATTTTGAGTTTGTTCTGCGTCAAATCTTGCCATTGTTTGTCTCCGTATTCGTACTGACAGCAGTGCAGTCGACGTTTGCTGTCAAAACCAACAATTGTACACGGGTACCAGCAATCATATCGGAATTTGTAGATCATGAGCGAGAGACCAATGTCACGTAACGATCCTGTGATGTGATCAGTCTGTGGGTCGGTATTGGTTCTCGTGTGGTTATTGCTCAGCGGCCGAGGCGGGGAGGCAGAGGAACCTTTGGGTTTCGGTTTTGATGCCGCATTGTATGGGGACGATGCCTGAAATTTCTTGAGTGCTTTGACACTTTTCGTGCCGAGATGGACAATCGGAATCGTGAGCTGCGGGCGGGTCGTCTCCAACGGACGATTGCTTGCTGTTGTCTTGCCGTTTGAGCCAGCTGTCGACGGACGCGTGTCCTCGGAAGCTCCTTCGCTGTTGCGTGCGTGGGCCAAATCCCGCACACTCCGCCGTTGTCGAGCCATCGTCGGGTTCGATGTCAACGAACCCGATTGGGCAATTGGGGCATGCGGGATGGAGTACAAATCTTGCAAGTAGGGACTCGTGGGTTTCTTCACAGTGGTAGTGCGTGGTGTTAAGGATTTCCGAACGGGCAATGGTGTTTTCGGTGGGTGAGATGGTTCAACCGTTATCCGAGCCGCTGCTGGATGCTCCGGTGATTCGTGGTTAGTGACGAGGGCTGTCTCTTGCTCTATACAAGCGTCGAGTTCGTCGTCTGTGTGGTCGTCAATGATCCGTCGACACATAGGACACCGATCGTCGTAGTCTACGCCATTGTTGTCGTTCAGCAAACGTCGTGGTGTTTGTTGGTGCTCAATATGTTCCAGCTCCTGTTCAAGGGCTCGACGTTCCGACTGGATCTCTTCAAGCCACCGTCGTTCATTCAGTTCGTCTTGAATGCATGAAGCGTCCACTTGGGCGACTGGCGTCGCTCCGCGTGACGATGACAATGGGCGGTGGGTGTCGTCAAGCCTCATCACCGGTCTCGGAGATAGCAAACGCGCCTCCATAGCGGAAGGCTGCGGTGCCATGACAGTGCTAGGGGACTCGACTTTTCGTTCCTTTTTGATCGCGGCCATTGCTTGTTTGAGACGTTTGTTTTCACTTGTGAGTGCCGCATTCTCCTTTGTCAGTTTGGTCACCTTTTGCTCTAATTCGTTCAGTTGTTCTTGAGACGCATTCTTCTTGAGCAACAATTTGAGTCGCGCAATTTCGCGTCGCGCTTGAGCCAGGAGAATCGCATCGTCGACCATTTCGTTCACTTTCACACGCAATGTCACGCGTTTGGCGCGATCAGCAAACTGAAGCGTCGACAGGGTCTCGTCAATCGCCGAGGCGTCGGGTGAGATCGTCGCAATCACGGTCGTACGGGTGTTGCCACCCAAACTATCTTGCAACAACCGTGTGAGTTTCGAGTCACGGTACGGCACATGCGTCCGCTTGGGATTGCTTAAGGCCGAGATGACATTGCCTAGGGCCGAGAGACTCTGGTTGATACTCGTCAGTTCTTTGCACCGTTCAACTCCCATGGAAATATCCGTATCCCATTTCTCAGACCCAGCAAGATCCACTAGACTCAGTTTCGCACGTCGGATAATCGTTGTCGGTCCTTCGGCTCCACGCGACTCAACTTCTGCCGACAATTGTAGCAATGCGTGGCTTCGTGAGCTCTTCTCGTTGTATTCGGTCGCTCGAATCGTTCGGTTCTTGTTTCCAAGACGAAGTAGTGCAAGAGTCTCGTCCACGTTGGTCACACGAAACTCGGAGAGACCGCTCACGTAAATCTGCTTGTCATTCCCTTTGATCATCTCCCGCACAGCCAATGGTTCTTTCATACGACTCTTGTTTTCCTGTAGCAAATCGTACACTTCGTTATTGTATAGCTGCATGTACGAACAGTGCACGATCGCCGCGGCTGCTCCATGTCGCGCAATCGATGCTAGCTCTTCAAACAGACTCTCGACCGCACGAGGAATCACACCCCATTCTTCTCGGGACGGCAGCGTTTCAACAAGCTTCTCGAGATCACGTCCAAGCATCGTGTGCGTCTTGCCTGTGCCTGTTTGCCCGTACGCAAAGATCGTACAGTTGAATCCTTGGGCCACTTGCTGTACAGCATCCTGGACATACTCGAAGACGTCACTCTGTGTTGCGTGCACTGGAAACACGCGGTCGTACGAGCATCGCACATCGCGTTCGGTAGTGAGATCCGATTTTTTCTTGCACACGTAGATCTGCCCGGCTGCCGTGTCCACGTCCACACTCTGTCGAACAAAAATCAGTTCAGTTTGCTCACATCCATGAAAAGAAATACCGTACATGATGCGAACTCTCATTTTCTTCACGGGCGTTCCTCGGTCGCACACGCACGGCGACCCGTACGCGCTCGAGACCTCGCGTCTCCTCCTCCATGGCCACTTTGTTCTGCCCGGTCGAGAATATGAACAAGGCGAGTGCATTGTGACTATCTTTGGCGGCGCACGCAACGGCGTCCAAAGTTGGTATCATGATCCACCCTGCAAAAACTTTTCTGAATGAAGTCGCGTCACTTCCAGGAACGACACATACCAAGTCATGGACGATGTGCAGCGTTGTCACGAAGCGCTTCTTCAACAACGTACCCAGATTCGACATGATCCGGCCGTGCATCGCTGGATGAAACGCTGCTGGCAATGTGCTGAACACGCCGAGACGAACGCCTTGACACAGGATGAGTATGAAGACATGTACTCGATCTTGTTATACGAAATGACGATTTGCTGGGAAGAAGAGTTAAATGACGCCATTTTGAGTAAAATCTGGAAACGAGACGCTGCAAATTACACGACGCTCAACTTCGAACGCTTTGGGTGTTCACTGTTTAGCTTTGTCGAAATGGTACGTCTCATCGATCGATTGTTGGGTTCTTTCACAGTCTTTTACACTCTTTGCAGTGGGTCGAGGAGATCACATTGGTCGAGTATGAAAAGATTTTTAGTCACATTTACCGCACGCTTTCGAGACACGACCAGCATCGCTCGGTCAATTCGCCTTCCTTCCCCGAGACGAGATATCGAACGTTTAAACCGACGCTCGAGAGCTTCAACAACGCCTTGGACAACGAAAAAGCCATGGAAGAACTGCAAATGAACGTTGGCAAGTCAATTTCGTTCGATGCCCAACAGTACTATCGGCATTTCGGCACACTCACGACCCATTTACAAGCATTTCAAGCCACCTTGCTGCATCTTCAAAGCCGCGTGAACATGGAACCAACCGATCAGCGCCCCACAAGTCCAGGGAAGGCAAGCACTGCGACATCGCCGGGTCAGATGCTCCGACGGCAGTTACGGGAAGCTCGAAAGACATCAACAATTGA
>JAADWU010000256.1:0-15241 GCA_023336255.1 Pythium graminicola
TACTACGAAGTTCGCGAATCTTTCGATCTATCGGCTTCTGCAAGATATGTTTGCTGTATGCCAGAATAATATCGGTCACCTCAACTGACCACATCGCTTTCATCACCTCTAACGGCTCCTGTACGCGGCGACGGAACGCACCCACTACCTCCCCTGACGGTCTTCCAGGTGACGAAATCAACCATGCCTTCACTTTGCCAAAGATGCCTTGATCTCGGCGTCCACGCTTGATTCCCAATTCATCAAAACTCACCGTGGGTGCTACGCGAAGAATGTAGTCGAGATTCTGATCGTCGCCGATTTGAAACAGCTCCAGACACAACTCCATCACATGTAGGAGGCGTACTGGTAGCCACAGGATCTATGGATTTGCTCCGGTACTCAAAGGACGCATCGTACAGGAGTTGATCAATGAGCGTCTTGATTGCTTCAACAGCTCAAACCAGATTGGTTGTGTCGCCTTCTTTGGGCAAAACACACAAACGAAAGACTTGTTCTCCTGCGGCATGAAGCTCTGCCTGAGCTTCATCCAGTTCAGGAAGGTACTCGTCACGACATTGATCTTCAACACACGATTTCCTTTGTTCGTACACAGCCTCGATGGCCTCAAGATCATCATGTGGCCAAGCACCAAATAACCGGAGAAGTTTATCCTTCATCTCCACACTCCAGAAACTTGACGATGCGGAGGTCGAAACGATTCGATCGTTCATGAATCCATTTACACAACTTTGTCGCACTAGAAAACGTGTGCTTCATTCGTTTGGTCGATTTCGTTGACTGAGCCTTCAGAACTGCCGCTAAAGCTGGAAACGTTCCTTTTAGGATTCTGACTCTGGACGATGATTTAATAGACAGTGGCAATGCCAACGATGTCACCATGGTTGATCGTACGTCGTCCTTGGTGTCTTGTTTGTTGCTCGACGTGGAACGCTGCCGAGTACGATTTCCACTCATCGATACCATCCATTACGTCGGCCGTGGAGAACGCCTTCATCAGTTCCTTGTCTTCTGCCGACAGACAACATGTGATTTCACTTGTGAGACTCGTCAACATTCGAAGTATATATGTTGGTGTCTCGCGGAGTCGATCGACATGAAACGCATTGTCCGATAGCCACGGAAACACCACAAGCATTGGAATCTCTTCATCGTTTTCTTTCGCCGTCTCGAGCACTCCAAAAAGCCCCAAATCAAGGCGGTCTTCCATCCCAACATCCCACAATAAGAGATGCTCAAGATGTTCCTTCACTTGCTGTTGCTTGCCAAATACACCGACAACACGGAGATTGTTGTTCCTGTCGTCTCGACCCGATACAAGTGTGTCCGAGCGCAAGAATCGGACAAATGCATTGTCAAAATCCTTGGGTTCAAGTACGCTTTCCGATTCAAAATCATTCCTAGACGCATCGGGCAACACCCCAAGGGCCCAGCACAAACGCAACACTTCCCATTCTTGGGGCATGGGCTTGAGTACTTCGACTTCATTCTGAGTTTCCCGTGCCTATGCCACAAGGCAATAACACGCATCCATGGCCCGGCCACTTCCGTATGCGTAATTGTCACGTTGATCGTTCATGTTGGATTGTGAGGCCGTTGGTGCGAACCCGCAGGCGCTGTCCCGTCCCATAGAATCCCCACATTGCCGTTGGCAAGCGTTGCTATCCTCTCCCTTCAACGCCACTTCAATTAGGTTCGCCTTCGTTGATCAAAACTAGCCTAATTTGGGTAGGTCCAAATGGACCTCAGAGTCGTGTTGTGGACCACTGATGCACGGCACCAACAAATCACCACGTCCATGACGACTGTGTCGCTCCAGAGTTTTCGTGGGCATCGTGGCGCTGTGAATGCGTTACTAAGTGATGATCGAGTACATGAACATATCCTTGTCTCAGGTAGTGACGATGGATCGTGTCGGCTCTGGGATGTACGCACTACACGCGCCGTCAAATCCATTCATGTAAAAAAAGCGCTTGGTCTGACCGTACGTGACGATCCGATCGACGCGGCTGTCAATGCACTGGCATTTGGTCGTGTACCGTATCTCTATTTATCTGCCGGTAACAAGATCTTGACGTTTGATATTCGTCAGGAAGGCCTTGTTCTTGACTGTGCGGCGAAAGAAGTGTTTATGGATAGTGAGGACGAGATCAATGCGTTGTCGTTGCATCCATCCAAAGGAAAATTCCTCTCCGCGGCCGATGACAATGGTGAAATTCGCATTTATGAAGTGGAGACTCATCGTTTGTACAAGACGTTACGTGGTCAACACTCGAATATTTGTATGGCCGCGCCATTTCGACCCAATGCACCATGGGATTTGGTCTCGGGTGGCCTCGATGGCAAGCTCTTGTTTTGGGACTTTTCACGCGGACGGATGAAATTTTGTATCGACATGAACGCTGGTGTCAGTTCACTCGCGAGTGGTGGTGCTACAGATGTGACTACGAGCCAATTGTTCAACCCACCGCTTGTCCACAGCGTTGAGTTTGCACCAAATGGACGAAGCCTTGCGGCGGCACTTGGTGATGGGAGTGTCGCGATCGTCGACTTTAGCAGCAAGCAGATTGTACGAAGGCTTAAGAACCATGCTGCACCTGTGTCACAAGCACATTTCCCTATCTTTAAGCAAGACGAGTGGCTCTTATCGTGCGGCAATGATGCCAAAATCTCGGTCTTTGACTATCGCGGGGCGTTGTCCATGGAAGGCGCGACAGGTGGCGAAGAGGACGAGGGAGCATTTGTCGTGAAGGACTTTGTTGTCAAGACCAAACCGAATGCCATCGCCACAAGTCTTCACCAGAATGTCGTCCACGTGGCCGACACGTCCAACGTCATTGCGTCCTATCCGTTGCTGTAGAACATAGAGCGTAGAGAGCGAAATCGACATGCAAGCATCATCTATACAGCGTTTACATTTTGTAGTTGTGACTTGACATACGCACGAGTATGGGGTTGTTTCTTTGTTTCGAATTGCGTTCAGATTATGGCTGCTTGGTGTCGTAACCTCATGTGCCTGTTGGGTTTGCGACCGTGACAACGTGGTAACGTGTACCATACGGGAGTCGATAGGGGTTGAAATCCTGTTTGTCACAAAACCATTGTCAAGCGAATGTTTACGACAACGCCAGTACGGAAGCTTACCTCTGTTGCTTGGAAAGTATCGATGAAAATGATCTCGCCCAGAATGTAGGCAGGGTATGAACTCTCATCCGTATTGCCCGCGCGAGCAGCTTGGATCGACTCGGTCGCCAAATAGTAGTTCGGCGCTCCTTCGTTGAAAGCAACATACGTTTGCTTACCGCCCTTGAGGAAGAAGAGGGCCAAATCGCTGATTTGAAAACCCCGAAACGATATCCGCTGGTGTTGGGTGGAGAAACCGTTCGTGGCTTGTGGGAATGACGGTTGTGGGGGAGGTGTAGCGTAGGATGGAGGCTCCACTGAAGATGGTTCGGGCTCCGCATGTGTTGGCTGCAAGTAGCTCGAGAGACTGGAAAAGAACCCCGACGGTCGTGCAGGTGGTGGTGGCGGTGGTGGCTCGAAAGCAAGTGTTCGTGGCGCAAGTGCTTGCGACATCGGCAAATCTCCGTATTCTGATGATGAAGAAGTTGTTGCGGTCGATGAGCTGGACGAAGCAAGCGGTGTCACGGTCACAACATGGTATGGCGTGCCATCCCGTAGGCAGTATGGATTGCCCTCTGTTGAGGCAACAAAGTCTTCGATAAACACAATGCAACCGAGGACATACGGTGGATTGCGCTCACCATCCACTTTAAACGCTTCAATGGACTCCATGGAGAGATAGTAATGTGGGCAGTCTTCGTGGAAGGCAATAAAATCGCCAAATGGTGTTGGGACGAACAGGCCCACACTTCCGCATGAGAAACTCTTATAACAGATACCAAGTAGCTCTTCCACACGGGTTTCGTCAGGAACTGCCCAGTCAAGTTGCTCACTGGGTGTAGTTTTCACTGGTGGAGTGGGAGCACTCTTTGGCGACGCGCGGACTTCTGGAACAGATGCAATTGGAGGGTTAACGGGAGTGTGCTTTGGTGACGGCGAGGCAAAACCATTCTGAGTGCTCGATTCGTTTGCTTTCGGTGTGGATGTGTCAACCACTTCGTCAACAATGGCTCCGACTTCTTCGACGACTGCTGAGGGAAGTGGGGGTGATGACGCAGCCACGCGATCATCCTTGGCCGCGACGTCGGCCACCGGCATAATCGAAAGTTCCGCAACACGTTCTGTGATCTTTGTCGGTACAGGTACCTGCCGAGGTCGAGCGGTATTGTTTGCCTTGACAGCGGCACTAGCCTTCAGGTCATTCTGGTTCAAGACCTTACGGCCGACGTCCTCGTACTCCTTATCCACGATTACATACTCATCGCTAAATGACCAATCCTCTGTGTTTGGCATAGACTCATCGTGAGACAACATCCCCTCAGCATAGTCAGAACATGAGAATGCATACCTTCTTCAACCTGCTTGTCCGCCACCAACGCCTGTTTGTTCTCACTGG
Source organism: Pythium graminicola (assembly GCA_023336255.1). NCBI lineage: Eukaryota > Oomycota > Peronosporomycetes > Pythiales > Pythiaceae > Pythium > Pythium graminicola. The sequence continues at coordinate 4,520 of JAADWU010000256.1, forward strand.
CCGACGCAGACAGCTCTTGTTCTGCTGCAGTTGGTAGTGGTGGCAGCAAGAACGGGGCCTTGAAAAAATCTTCGAACGACATTCGTTGCTTCGGGTCCATGCGTAGTAAACGTCGAAGTAGATCTTCACAATCTTCCGATACCTTGATTTGACTGGGTAGCTTGACGTAAGGGTTGCGCTCAAAGTATCGCTGAATGTTACGCCGCAACGCCAAGTGGTTCGTTGCATGCACACCATCAACCACCAAGAACGGATGGTCATTCACCAGCATCTCATAGAGAATGATACCTACCGACCACAAATCGGCTTTAGCATCGTAGCTCTTGTACTCGAGCAACTCGGGAGCCATATACAGAGGTGATCCAACCACACTCTCAGCAAGGGACTCAGACTGGAGTTCTCTTGCAAATCCAAAATCAGCTATAGTCACAATATGAATCTGTTCAATGTTCCCGTTGAATCATCATGATGGATAATAGTTCATTACCAATCTTGAGCTTGGCGTTCGCTTGGTTTTTGGACGATAACAACAAGTTTGCAGGTTTCAGATCACGATGTACAATTTTCTGTGAACGTAAAAACTGGAGACCGGATGCTGCACGAAACCACACATCAATAAAACAACTCAAACGTGGCCATCGTCCCAACACAGCTCGACTGTACCTAGTTGGGACATGTACATCCGCGCTTCAGCTTCTGTGAGTCCACGATTGGCTTTCATGATCGCTGCAAGATCTCCACCAGCACAGTATTCCTAACCACGACACAATTGAGTGTTGCCTTCAAGAAAAAAACAATCCAAATACAACCTACCAACACAATGTAGATATGCTGTTGCGATTCTTTCGTACACAGCAATCGCACAATGTGCGGATGACCGTTTTCAAACTGCTCGACCGCCACTCGCATAGTTTCAATCTCTTTCTCGATACTACGACGTTCGTGCGGACGGCGCAGACGATCTTTCCCAATGAGTTTGACGGCGACAGCCGCACCAGATGAGAGATTGATCGCTTTGTGAACCTACGAAACAAGCACAGCTCTAGACTACACATAAAACCCACTAGTAGCTCAAAACAAGACGCATACGGTTCCATACGAGCCACGACCAATGGTTTCTACAAGTCTGAGTACAGATCGTCACTAAATCACCCATAAGTCCCCAACGACAACGCCAAAACGAACCGGAAGACATTGCCGCAGACCGAAATGGTCTGTCCATTCGCCCCACTCATGGCTTAGAGCGTCACGTTGCGCGTAGCGACGACACAAAGGCACTGAATCTGACAATCTGGGGTGTCGCCCTTGGTGAGCCGCGGCTGACGTTCTCCTCTTTCTCGCTTTGTGCGTAGAAAAAGCCGAGGGTAGCGCCAGTGTGGTCCACATAAACTAGTACCTTCAAGGCCAGATTCAAGAAAGACGGTGATTATTCAAGATAGTGACATAGGATTGGGTCATATTCATACAAAACGATGCTATGCGTTTTACCCTGTTTTTTTGGTTGATGCCAACACGACCTCTTCGTCGTCGTCTTCACCGTCACCTAGCAGATCATCTAGATTGTCTTCGTGGTCGTCGCCAATGGCATCATTGTCTAATTGATTGTTCCCATTCTCACCATCAGCTTCACTGTCCCTGAAGAGTTCGTCCTGTTCATCTTCTAGTTTCTTCTTCTCAGCCTCTTGTTGCCGTCGAGTCTCTTCTTGCTCAACCTTGAGGGCTTCTTCTCGTGCTTGAGCATCAGCACGACGTTTAGCACGAAGGGCATCGAGTTTTCTCGAACGAATCTCTTCGAGTTTGGCTTGTCGGGCCGCCGCAGTCTTCTCCATGACCACGAATCCGATAAAGATGATCAACAAAATCCAAAAAATAGCTACCTCATATTGTGCCATCAGGTAAAGTGCGGGGGAAGTAGAAAAACACGATTGAAAGCCGGTGCTGGTAGCCGTTGCTGCCTGGAGCGTCCCAAAGATACCCCACCAAATGAAACACACGAATCCATAGAGAAAGTAGAAAATGCGAAGTGTTCGTAGCCGTTTGACGGGTCGAGGTCCCATCCAGCAATACGTGTAGAAGAGGACCAATACATGGCTTAATACCACAGCTCCTTGCAAAAATTCTAGACAAAAGGTTAGCAATAGAGTTCCTCACAACCAATATTAAAGCAAATCGTACGCATGAGCATCGAGTTGCACTTGTTGTTGGCGACATTGATAACCACACCACCAAAGATGATCGTCGTGAGCGCAACTAGTACGGGGCACAGGGGGAACAAGAGCAGCAATCGTGCCCAATACTTGGTCTTCTCACGCTCAAGCGTGATTCGTGCCACAAGGTCGGTGCTAGCCTGCAGCGGCAAATCGAAATAGTTAGCATGGAGAAACCTCCTCAAAGAAACGACTTACTTACCGGAGCTGTGGGTTTGTTCTTGTTCTTGAAACGCGCCTTGAACGACGTCGTACGCTTGGGTTGAAGTTCCCCTGATGCTTCTGGATCAATGTCGTCCTGTTGCTCATGTTGCGGGTCTTCTTCCCCTTCCATCATCATGATGCGGTCGCCATCGACGTCACTCAATTGGGGATCTTGAAGAGACGTCTGATCCCTCTGGAAACCGATACAGATCCCCAATCACGCAGACCACCTGGCTTTATGGGATCGAGAATGTTCTTGTGACGGATGCTTGAACAATGAAACCAATTGATCAACCAGATTCCAGACGTCAGGGATTCTATGACTATTTCTTCGCATCGCATTGGATATGCGACTCTGCATGCCATCTTGCCTTGCAAAATGCAACCAGCATGTGACAATCACTCCACTGGTCCAAAAAGCAAAATATATTGTGGAAGCTTACCAACGTGCATATATTTCCGCATATGAGATTTTGTATTTGCGCAACTGGTGCTTTCTACTTCAACATTACAGTTTCGCACCATCGAGATGTTCTTCACAAGAACACTCCCATGTGTCGTCTTCTGATAACGTTGGGACGAAAACACACGTTCATCAACCACACTGGTGGGCGAGAACAATTGCTGCGTTTGTTCTGTGCTATCCTACGTTCACCAACCACACTGTTTTTTAGGCGAGAACAATTACTGCTTTTGTTCTGTAGTACTAGTACCTTTTTGTTCTTCCGACTTTGAAGTTTTTGGGTCCCCGTGCCCTCTCTCAAATCTGATGGAGATGGATTCTCATTGATCAAAAATTGATTCTGACGAAGCACGCGTCCCCTCTCTACTGTACCTATCCCCAATCCGTCAGCGAGAACACACCTTCACAACGCGAAAGAACAGCAAAGTGCGAGAACAGGAATTTCGTCGGAGAGAACAGAAATATGGGCCAAGCGACATCTTTGAGCGCAGCGGCATCTGCGCAAGAAGAACGCATGAAGAAACGGATTATGCAGACGATGGGAACGTTTACCGACTTTGGTGCCCACGTCAAGCATGCCAACGACTGGTACGTGAAGAGGAGACGAGGATGGGCGTAGTGGATTCGATCGTTTAACGTGCGTTTGTTTTGGTTATGTAGGGCGAAGCTATGTCCGACCCCCAAATCCTGCTATCTATCGTTTCGCATGGTCATCAATGACCGTGTGTCACTTGAACTCTTGCCGTATGTCTGGAAAGTGCGCGGAAATGTTCATGTCGAAGTCCGCAAGCTTCGACGACGGAACGATGAGATGTCGTCGATTGCCAGTAGACTGAGTGGCGCTACATCCCGTGTTGCGCCATATCGAGCACATTGGCAGATTGATGAGGATGAAGTCATTGGACACGCCAAGCTCCTGACGGTCCGCCAGTTTTATTATGTGTTCTGCTTTCTCTCAGGTGAGTTTGTCCACGGCAAATGAAACCGACTTGAGTGTTAATGACGCTGGTGTTTTCTATTCAGACATCAAAGCGTGCGCAGCGCACACAGTACAATTCCCCGAGAAAGAAAGGTACGGTCTTGATCGAACAACAAAAGTGAGAAGACAAAAAATTTAAGTGGTTTCTTGGTTTGTAGTCGTGAAGACGGTGAACCGGAGTTTGACGAGACCGAGTGCCAAATTTGCATGGACAAGAAAAAGCAAGTCGTGCTGCCGTGCACACATAGTTTTTGTCTGTTTTGCTTTCAGCATTGGTACGGTTCATGAGGATGATCAAACCACGTGCCCCACTAACTCACTGTGTTTTTACCTCTTGACAGGAGTGCTCAAAACAACACATGCCCAATATGCCGGTCCAAAATTGAATGCTCGGAAGGATCCGACCTCTACCAGCTCACACACCACGAAGTCCGCGACATTGGAACATACGCGACCGATCTCGTGGCTCGGATTTTTGAGTTTTTGGAGAAACGTGAGCGCTCGGATTGCACTGAAGAAGAAATTCGCAAGTCGGCGGATATTTATGCAACGGTCAGTGCGATGAAATGTACCCCAATCAGTAAACTCGTGCAAGCTGAGTTACTACCGACTACACTACCACTCGGTCTGTCGTCGCTTCTGGGACGTGTGAATGTTCCGACTGAAGTGGATTCGGATTTTATGCTCGCGTTGGAACTCGCGTCCGGCGAAGACCAATTTGCAGCGTTTCGTCTGTATGAACAATTGCACCGAGATCAAGTGTTGGCAATGGCACTCGCAATGGAAGTGGAGGACGCAGATGCGGATCCCCACGCGGAAATCTGAGTCTCACAGCTCCAATTGAAGACTGCAATGGCAACGTAACATCCTGTAGATATTTATGACGACGCTCATAGGAATCGCGACTCATGTACACTAGTATCTGGTTACTGAATGCATACGAACTCTTGAAATCCATTGGTGAAGCATCCTATAGTACATGTTTGGTCGTATCCTTTGGTTCATGACTTCAACGAACAACATCGAAGTCCGAAAAATTTTTATTCTACTCACCGTTTTATCCAAAATCACCTATCTAAACCTATTAATTAATAAAACTACGTAAATAGTACTGTAAACGAATGGCTTGCGATCCGGGTTTGGGTCTTTGTCGCCGTCTAAACACGGGCTTATACGGCGTGGTTCAAGTTGACCCATCCACGTCACATCAAACCAGCCTTCATCTCCATCGTCCGTCCAGTTCGCCTTCTCCTCTCGACCGCTCACTCGTCAGATCCTCATGCTGCGTCTCCTGTCGTCCGCTGTCGCGCCATCGCGTCGTCCTATGGCACAGCTCGCCTATCGGAGCTTTGCGTCCCACGCTGGCGTCCTCCCGATTGCGTCCAATGTTCTCGATGGTCGTCTCAATACCAAGTCGGAGGAATACAAGGCTTCCAAGGCACAAATGGATGCCCTCACGGTCGAACTTCGTACGCGACTTGCTCAAGTACGTCAAGGTGGTGGTGAAAAGGCCCGTGAACGTCATGTTGCACGTGGAAAGCTACTGGTTCGTGATCGCATTGATACGCTTTTGGATCCTGGATCACCATTCCTCGAGCTGGCACCACTTGCCGCGTACGATATGTACGGTGGTGGTGTGCCTTCGGCTGGTATTGTCACAGGTATTGGTCGTATCAATGGTGTCGAGTGTATGATTCTTGGTAACGATGCAACGGTCAAAGGCGGTACGTATTTCCCCATGACCGTCAAGAAACACTTGCGTGCCCAAGAGATTGCGCTGGAAAATCATCTGCCGTGTGTGTATCTCGTTGATTCGGGTGGCGCATTCTTGCCTATGCAAGCCGAAATCTTCCCAGATCGTGACCATTTTGGCCGTGAATTCTACAACCAAGCCAACATGTCGGCGCAGGGCATTCCACAGATTGCTGTGGTCATGGGCTCATGTACGGCCGGTGGTGCCTACGTTCCTGCTATGTGTGACGAGAGCGTCATTGTTCAGAAGAATGGCACAGTGTTCCTCGGTGGTCCACCACTTGTGCGTGCCGCGACTGGTGAGATCGTCACGCCTGAAGAGCTTGGTGGTGCCGATGTTCACTGCCGTATCTCAGGTGTGACCGACCACTTGGCCCACAACGACCACCACGCACTTGAAATTACGCGCCGTATCGTGTCCAACTTGAACGTCAAGAAGAACCCAGCCGTGTCGCAGTTCCCGATTGAAGAACCAATTTTTGACCAAGAGGAGCTCGGTGGCATCATTCCTACCGACACTCGCAAGCCATTCGACGTCCGCAAAGTTATTGCACGCATTGTGGATGGTAGCAAATTTGACGAATTCAAGCAGCACTATGGTACGACCGTCGTCACGGGCTTTGCGCGTCTCTACGGTAATCCGGTCGGTATTATTGCCAACAACGGTATTCTTTTTTCCGAGTCGTCGGTCAAGGCCGCTCACTTTATCGAACTCTGCACGCAGCGTGGCATTCCGCTCCTCTTCCTCCAGAATATTACGGGCTTTATGGTCGGTAAGAAGGCCGAGCATGGTGGTATTGCCAAGGACGGTGCCAAGCTCGTGACGGCTGTGTCATGCGCCAAGGTCCCGAAGATCACGTGTATCATTGGAGGCTCGTACGGTGCCGGTAACTACGGCATGTGTGGTCGCGCGTTCTCGCCACGGTTTCTGTACATGTGGCCGAACGCTCGTGTCTCCATCATGGGTGGTGAGCAAGCCGCAGGAGTACTGGCCCAGGTCCAACGTGACAACATTGAGAAGGCAGGCAAGGAGTGGAGTGCCGAAGAAGAGGCGACATTCAAGCAGCCAATTCTGGAAAAGTACGAAAAGGAGAGCACGGCATATTATTCGACTGCGCGATTGTGGGACGATGGTATCATCGATCCCAAGGACACTCGCAAGGTACTGGGTCTGAGTCTCAGTGCGGCACTCAATGAACAACCCAAGGAGACCAAGTTTGGTGTCTTTCGCATGTAATTCGGCCTTGTTTTGCGTCGTGACAACCCTATGAGAGATCAAATACACTCTACACTCCCCTTGCCGTTGGATAGAAACCATTTTATTTGATAAAGACACGAAGAACGAGAACGTCTCGCTCACTCTATGTCAACAGGGATCAACTGCCATGTTCTTACTTGGCTTCATTCTTGTCACCCTTCTTGGCACGAAGACCACGTTGCAACTGGTAAAGTTGTGCCGTCTCATTCGACGCATGGCAGGCAAGCAACAAATAGTTACGTGGCTTGACCATCCATGCAAAACGCATGAAGATCAGACTGTACACGGCCAGCGCTAGGGTAAATGAAGCAAAACACAGATATCGTGAGCTCACTTGGCCACATGAATACGGCTCGTCACTCAACGTACCCGACGTCATATTGACCGAGATCATCTCCGCTGGTTTCTTCATGTCCGCCATGGCCTAATTGTATGCACGAATTAAGACCAGAGATCAAGATCTTCGACTCGCTATGAAACGTACGGCAACGACAAAGCCCCAGTTGGCCACAGGGCCCCAGAAATGGGTCGTCTTTGGCCCCGTCGGGTGGTTCACGAACGCGCGGAAACGAGCAGCAAACGACATCTACGCATAATTGAGAGTTTAGACGCTTCGAGATAGTTGGGGACGACATGGCAGGAGCACCGTACATTAGGCCAAGGAGTTGGTGACGGTGACCAGGACGATGGCGATGACGCCGTTCTCACCCTTAACCTAACAAAACGCCTGTGTTATGTGATACAGAAGTAGAGGTTTTGCGCAAAAACAGATACCATTTTCGTAATTTAAGGAGCTATTTGTTCTGCAATGGGAAAAGTAAATCGTTGAAGAAACTAAGCTAATTGACGACACTCACGAAGCGACGCTGTTGCGATAACCGACGACGCGCCGTCAGCAACACAAAGCTACACAGCGACGCTTTCCTCAGCTCTACACGAGAGAGAAATTCACAGTGTATTTCTCACTTCTCATAATCAACCTAGAAAACAACCATGGCGGATGGCGGTACGTCATTACTGTTCAATTACATTCGCTCTGTTTTCTCATGTTGCTTCGAAAATCAGGTGTGCAACGCGTTCTTGCTGTGATCAATCAATGCTTTGCCTTTCGTATTCCACCCCAAGTGTCTGCCGCTGGGCATCGGTACTCGCTCTTTAGTTATGTAGATGCTTTGGAGGGGCTAATAGATCGCTTTCGGAGGTAGAGCGGACTCGTGGCCATCGGAACCAACGTGGACAGGTCGCATGGTAATTAACGCCACCGATGACGAAGCTTCCATTGAATTGCGTGACCCCAACACAGGCGCGCTTTTCGCAGCGTGTCCTGTCCGACACGATGGACCGCCGGCCGTGCAGAAAGGTAAAATTTGTTCTGTGGTCGTTGGTCTCGTTTTCAATACTGATTGGAGTGTGTTCTAGTTGTCGACAGCAGTCGCTACTTTGTTTTGCGTGTGGTCGACCAAAAATCGGGTAAGTGAAGTGCTGTCTTCAAACATTGGCCATCCTACTCACCAGCTCTGATACCCAGGTCGCCATGCTTTTATCGGTATTGCTTTTGAGAATCGAAGTGATGCTTTCGACTTCAACGTCGCCATGGATGATTTCAACAAGTACGTACAGGATAATCACGTCTATCATGTGGACTCACGTATATGCCGATGTTAGGGAGCTCAAACGCGAACAAGTTGCTGCGGAAGAGGCACTTAAGGCGCCAACGCAGAGCAAAGACTACTCGCTCAAGGAAGGTCAAAAGATCAAGATTAAGATCAACGCAACCCGCAAGACCAAGGACACGGGTCATGAAGATGACGACAACTGGGGCTCGGGTGATGCCAAGAGCAAAAGCAACGACGGATTTGCGCAGTACGTTCTAACTTGTGGTATCTCTGCATTCTTACTTATCCATGCATCGTCGTAGAAATACTGCCAGCTCATGGGAAACTTTCTAATGCCCTCTCACTGAAGATGTCATCAGAGCCACTTCAACTACCGAATATATACCGGTTTTATACCGCATCATTTTATTCTGTCTTTTGTAGTAGATTTGTCGTGATGTGTCAACTTCACGTCGGATCCGATCTTTACTCGCCACGTGACGCCTCGAGCGTCATTGTTGGAATCTCTAGCTCATTTCACAAGCAGATCCATTCGTCCATCAACAATGATCCGTACGGCATTGCGGTCGCTCTCTTCGTCTTCTGCGCGCCGCTCGGCGCTCGCGCTCGACGCGGCCCGTGCGTTCTCATCATCGTCCATCGAGTTCAAGAAGGTCGGCATGGTCGGGCTGGGTCTTATGGGTCACGGCATTGCCCAAACCGCGGCGTCTGCAGGCTTCCAGGTTGTTGCACTCGACATGAACGAGAAAGGATTGGAAGCCGGTATGAAACGCATTGAAGGCTCACTCAGTAAGATCCAAGCGCGTCATGTCAAGAAAGACACGATCACCGAGGACCAAGCCAAGGCGACGGTTGCAGAGACCCTTGCGCGCATCACGCCCACGACCAAGACCGAAGACCTCGCCGAGTGTGATCTCATTATTGAGGCCATTGTGGAGAACGTTGATGTCAAGAAGGACTTTTACGCCAAGTTGGGTCAGATCGCCAAGCCCTCGGCAATTTTGGCCAGTAACACATCGTCGCTCGCGATCTCGGACTTTGCGGGCTCGTCGGGTCGTGCCGACAAGGTTGTGGGTCTTCACTTTTTCAATCCAGTGCAAATCATGAAGCTTGTGGAAGTCGTGCGCACGGACTCGACCGATCCAGCAGTCTTTGAAGCTTGCAAGGAATGGGTTCACAAGATTGGCAAGCACCCAGTCTCCTGTGTTGATACGCCTGGTTTCATCGTAAACCGTCTGCTCGTGCCGTATCTTGCCCAAGCGATTGCGATGTACGAACGCGGTGATGCAACGAAGGAAGATATTGATGTCTCGATGCAGTTTGGTGCTGGTCACCCCATGGGTCCAATTACACTTGCCGATTACGTCGGTCTCGACACATCACTCTTTATTCTCGAAGGCTGGGTGCGTGACCACCCAAACGAGCCGGCATTCTTTGTACCAGAGATTTTGCGTCAGAAGGTCAAGGAAGGCAAACTTGGTCGCAAGACGGGTGAAGGTTTTTACAAGTGGGATGGTGACAAGCGTCTGTAATGCATCAGAGTCAACACCATTCCACGATCCCAACATCGTAACATTGACACCCACATGATCCATTCCATTTACATTGTGTTCTTTGTTGTCCAACTCGTTTACAATCTGGAGCCAATCTGTGATGGCACCGTCGCTACGGATCCATCGAGTCCCTGTGCATCATTTACGAGATCCTTTACAGTTGGTGACGATGGGTAAGCCGCTGACAAATCGAGGTACCATGCCGCAAGCCATGCACGTTTCTCGGCTTCACAGTTTAGTGAAATCGCATTGAGTACACGCATCTTGACTTCATGAAGCAACGCTTCGCTGATCTCGGAACTGTAGTGGACAAGCTCTTCCATTTCTTTCGCAACCGTCGGCAGCAACTCGACGGGGGCCATCTTTGCCACCTCTAAGAACAGTTCAGCAACATACAGACCACTTTTGGCTGAATCGGCATCACCGTCGACTCGTAGCATTGCTTTCGCTCGTTGACTGCATTGTCGTAATGCCCATAGAATCATCGCATGCCGTGTCTCTTGTGCAGTTGCCTCAATTTTCTTTTCTTCTTCGGTCAACACATGCGTTGGGGTGGTGTAGTAAAGGGCACCAAATATGGTACCGAGCACACTCGCTGCCTTCTCTTTGGGGACGTCAGTCGGGAACCGACGAAGCGTTTCTTGCAAGTAGAACGGGACCAGTTCGTAGACAGACACGAACTGCCCAAGA
>JAADWU010000257.1:0-15235 GCA_023336255.1 Pythium graminicola
CAGATCAACTGTTGACCCGTCAACTTGACACCCAGTCATGGCGTCAATGACATTGAAGTCGTGCGTAGATGGCATCAATCCTGGGTGTTCTGTTGACGCCTGAGCTTTTCGCTCTACGCGACGATCGCGGAGCTCTGTCGACGCCTTCGTCGATTTCTCGCGGAACCAGTTGGCTCAACCGACGTTTCGGGTCTGGAACAATCCATAGCACCCACGAAGTAATCATCAACTTCTTGGCTCGAGAGCACAGACTCCACCTGGAGGTGATCAAAGGAGGGTTCGTGACGCGCCTGAGCATTGCTCTGTCCTGGTGAGGAACTGTCAATCGACTTGGTCCCCCAGTCGATCCATGGCTCGTGGGTCTCCAGCCACGGCATCCCAAGGATGAGATCGAACCGATCATCCATATCCAACACAATGAATTGTTCGATCGACTCGAAGTCGTTGAAAACGACACGGAGATCCATCTGCAGCCGCTTCGCCTTGGCACGATGCCTGTGGCGAGGCGAACCAAAACCATACCAAGGTCTCATTCACATGCTTGTGGAAACAATGTGCCATTTTCAGCAACACTTTGCTTGCGACCGTAATTTGCGCGTCGCACCACTGTCTATTAAGACTTTAAATGGACGTACATATCCCTTCACTTGGGCAGTGACGACGATAAGATCGTCACTTATACGTTGCTTATCAGTCACAGAGAGAAGATTCTCTCGAGGACCAGACCCTCTAACCGCGTCTTGAAAGACACTTCAGGCGGACCTGTTACTTACCAGCAGACCGTCCCGCATCTACTGGGAACTGACGTTTCACGGTGGTGTATCTGGACGGCCTAGTCGACTGTTGATGGACGACCACGTCCATGACCACGACCATGACGATAATTCGTCATCCCATCACGATTGCGTGGGCAATTACACAGGGAATAGTGGCCGTGTTTGCTGCAAGTATAACACTTGACGTGAAGAGCATTCACATCAATCGCACTGAGATCGAAGGTAGAGAGATCATATCCACTGAGATCAATAGTGCCCAAATCCATGAGTTCCGCCGTGGGGACGGCTTCACCGGCAGGTGATGTGGTACCGACCGGAATCGTCGAAGACACCGGATTGGCTGGTAAGCCCTGCGAAATGTGCTGGACGTAATCTTCGCGGAGAGCGATGTTGAACCAGGACACAAATGTGAGGGACCAGGTAGGATCCGGAATGAATATGCATTAGGATTTGTCACGCTCTATCCTACTTGTAGCGGTCCGTACCTTTCAGACGACACCACTATGACACACCGTATGTATCTGGCTCTGTGATCCCATCACACTCCCCGTACTGCCCCAGGGATGCACTGCTGGCTGATGTACCCAAATGGGTACATCTTCCAACACTCCTTCCAGTGGCTTCCGGGGCACGTTACTTCAGCCCGATGGCTTCACATACCTCTTGAAGTCGCGGTGCTGGTACCACCTTGGTAAGTAGGTCAGCGACCATACTCTTGCTGTCGACGTAGCTTGGCTTCACCACTCCCTTGTCTGTCGTGTCTCGCACGAGTTTCAGCTTCATATCGACATGCTTCGTGGCGCTTAACGACGCCTCGTTCTCGATCTGCTTTATCGCGGCGTGGTTGTCAACGTGCATCGTCACTGGCAACCAGGTCGCTAGACCGATCTCGTCCACGAGGTTTCGCAAGCCGAGCAACTCCCTCGCGCACACCGCAGCCGACACGAACTCCGCTTCGGCTGCTGACAGTACCATCCAACAATCATCCCGTTGATCATCAAGACGGCACCACTCATGGACTTCCTCGTACTCTTGTCCACAGCGTAATCGGCGTCGGTGTACGACACCACACGCGCCGGCATCGTCTTCATGTCGGCTCCTCCCATCGTCAACTTCAATCCGGCAGTCCCCGCCAAGTATCGCAACACTCGCTTTGCTGCCTTGAAGTCTTGGGTGGTGGGTGCGTGGCTGCGACGGGTTGCACGATGCACAGCAAACGCAATATCTGGCCTCGTGCACCGTGCAGCCCACAGCAGACTGCCGACGAGCGACTGGAAACTCTTCACTGTTGGTCCCTCAGGTGTCCCTGCACCCTTCGCCGGTAACAAGTCGTCTCCTTCGGTCGTCGGTGCCGTCGACTCGTCCACGGGCACTCGCACAGCATTGGCCTTGTCCAGTCGATTCTTCACAAGCAAATCGAGGATGAACTGCCCTTGATCAATCATGTATCCGCGTTTACCGTCGAGTTGAATTCGCATTCCCAGGAAATTCTCGACCGCACCGAGGTCTTTCAACTCCAGTTGAACCATGTCGCGATGGAATTGATGAGGAGTGCGTTGTTCGTGGCCGTAGCTAGGAGATCATCGACGTAGGGCCCAACAACAACAATGCCATGATTTGATTTCTTGTAATACACACGCGTCCGTGATGCACTGCGTAAACCCGATCGAGAGCAATGTGTCGTGTAACAGTTTATTCCACAGGCGACCAGCCTGCTTTAAACCGTACGGGCTCTTCTCCAGTTGGAGTGCCAGTTCACTAGCATCGTTCACGCTGAGCTTCTCAAGCTCCTCGGCGAGAACTCCATCCCCTCTGGAATCTTCATGTAGATGTCGATGTCCTTCTCCTTGTACGCCTTCACGTACGCACTCGGCACATCGAAATGCCGAGCTGGTACTGACCACAACAATGCCACGGCAAGAATGATCTTGCCACTCGCCATGTCGAGTACAGCTGAGAACGTCAGCATGTACTCGACACCCGCAACTTGTCCATCGCCGCCAGCAACTAATCGCCCTTTGTAGCGTTGGACCGTGCCATCACCATTTCGCTTTTTCTTGTACACCCACTTGTTACGCAATAGGTGCAATAGGTGCATACCCTTCTGTTTCTTGACGACGGCCCACGTTCCGTTCTCGCGCAGCGACGAGAGTTCCTCGTTCCGTGCAGCAGCCCACAGATCGCGATCGGGGCTCTGCAGTGATGCTGCATAAGTCTTGGGGTCGGGCAAGTTCGCAAACTCCGCCACCCCATTGCAAGCACTCGTGAGAACTTGCCTTCCTTGATAACCATTGCGATGACTGGTGGCCCACGTTGACGCGTCTTCGTCGCCACGGCATCATCCGCTTCAGCTTGTCGAGCTGATTTCATCTTCTTGCATGTCGAGCGTCGAACTTGGGTCGCTCCTTCACTCGCCACGTCCATAGCAGCCGACGCATCGCGCTGCTTCTTCTTCTTGGACTTCTTGGTTCGATCTGATCGCCGCGGCGCATCAGCATCGTCGTCGGTGGCCGCAGCCGCCGCCTCTTCGTCCGTGAACGTGCGCCCTCGGGCCTTTTCACGTTCGGCTGCGAGTTCCTCGAGCTCGGCTTCCGACTCGGACTTGAGCACTCGCTTGAGCTGCTCGTTCGCTTTGCCCGATAGTGTTTCGATCTTCTCGACGTGTCGCGTCATGGTCACGATCTTTTTGTTGGGGATGTACACTTTGTACCCCTTCGTCTCGTCCATTTTGTCGACGATGATACCCAGTGACGCACGTTTCTTGAGCGGATTCTTCTTCACGTGTCTGTACACAGTGCATGGTGAACCAAACACAACAATCCCAACAAGACTTGGCACTTGGTTCTCGAGCATCTCGAGTGGTGAGGCACGCTTGGGGTTGGCTCTGGTGGGCATGCGGTTCAATATGTACGCTGCATACTCAGCCGCATCCCCCAGAAGTACAACGGGAGTCCACACCCGAACAACATGCATCGTACCAAGTTCATGATGGTACGGTGCATGCGTTCTGCCTTGCCATTCGCAGCTTGATTGTTGGCTTCGGTGATCTGTCGTGCCACACCAATCTGGCGACAGAACAGATCCACGTTGCGGTACTCCGCACCCCATCCGTACGCAACAGCATCACCTTGACATTGAATCTTCGCTCAAACCATACCAAAACATGCTCCAACTTATTGGCCGCTTGATCCTTCGTCCTCGCCAGGAAAACACACACGTAATTTGTCTTGAAGTCAACAAAGTTCACCAAATACCGATTCTGTCTTCGATCACGCGGAGTAATCGGTCCCTTCAAATCGCTGCAGATCACTGCACCGACGGTGTCGGTTGGCGCGTTTTTCCCTGAGTCTTTCTTCGGCTGCCGTGCCTTGGTCTGCTTGCCATCAGCGCAAGTGAGGCAATTCGCACGTGTCGTATCGTGAGCTGAATCTTTGACCTTGGGTCTTTTGCGAGACGTTCGATCGTGTCGAAGGCGACGTGCCCAGAACGCAAGTGCAACTCCATGAACGTTGCTTCGAGCACGTCCTCGTCATCTTGACTTGCTTCGTCTTCTCCCGTCACGGCACCCAGCACCACATCCCGTGGCAACAAATCGTGACGCTCTCGCTTGCCACAGTCAGCGACAAGTACGCGATTGATGATGTCGACATGGAGAATCTTCACGTCGTCCTTGACCAAAGTGTATCTTCGATCGACGAGCTCCAGTCCATACCCCTCTTCGAGTAACTTACCCAACGAGATCAAATTCAAGGCGAGATCGGGGGAGTAGCACGCTCCTTCGAGCGTCACTTCACGGTACTCACCGTCCACAAGAGCCTTGAAACACGCCGTCCCACGCATCGTTGTCTTGAACGTCGCACCGTTGGGCATCGTACACCCATCCGGGTCATCGTACGATCTCACGTTTCGAAGCAGTGAAGGATCACGCACCAAGTGAACGCTGGCTCCACGCCGTGGCTGTACTTTGCCGCCGCTGCAAACTTCACGGTCTTGCCCTTGCCACCCTTGGTTGGACAGTTCATAGCGATGTGGCCCACTACGCCACAGTTGCGGCACACGCGTGCCTCCGGCGTCGCCTGCACTGCGTTCACCAGTCTCCCTGCCCCCCCGTACCTTGGCCTTCTTGTCTTCATACGTCTGTGCCCAGATGGCCAACTCACGAGAATGATTCATGTAATCCACACGGTGCTTTTCACGTCTCCTATGCAAAAGCACTTTCATCTCGTCACCAGCACGCTCAATGAGACTCTCGAGAATCATTGATTCTGGCGAGTTGGTGGTCCTGCACACGGCCACTAAGTAGAGGAAATGGTCGCTCCACAAGACGTTGTTGGCCTTGCGTACGCTGAACAGGTCAGCAACTTGGCTGGACGTGAAATCGAATTGAAACACTGCTTCCATCTGGTCGAGTACGAACTCCAGCATCTTCTTGACATTGCCTTGTTTGCACGCAGTGATCCAACTGTCGACTTGACCCATGTAGTACGTTGATGCTTTCCCCCGTAGGTAGAAACCCAAAACCCAAATGCTTGACTTGGTATTCTTGCGCTCATTCGAAACCCGTGGCCAACATGGCGAAGTGCAACGCCCGGACGAAGCTGAGTCGCCATGGCCTGAACCCAGCACCTATTCCACGATACGTCTCGCTCCCATCGAAGTTGGTCACTTCAAGTATCGCTTCCTTTGGCAATGGGATTCCGAATGCACTCCGAGCTGGGTTTCCACCGCCACTTCTGCCACGTGAGCTGCCACTGCCACCGCCCCCTGGTGGTCCCGATGATCTTGACGGACCCCTTGATCCCCTTGGTGGTTCACTCGGCGGTCCCTGCGATGCTGTTGGTGCTGCTGGCACTGGCGGTAGTGCCGGTGGCCGAGCTGCAGCACGTGCCATTGCGTCTTGCTCACCCTGAGCGTACGCTTGGCGCAACCTTGCTTCAACTTCGACTTCGATTAGCCGAGCACGACGAACTTCACTCTCGGCGGCTCTTACAACTCTTCCGACGGCGCTTTCTTGGTGACGCAATGCCTCTTCGCGTTCGGCATTGCGTCTTGCGGCACTTGCGACTGTGGCTTTCGTGTGCCCTGAGGCCTTGTTCCCTTTCTTGCATCGTGTTGATCTGTGCTTCGTGCTGGAGTCGCAACTCCTCACGTGCACGCTGCTGGTCTGCCTCGAACATCGCCTTCTGCTGCTCGTGCTTCCCGGCTTGTGCTTCCAGCGCAAGCCGCTGCTGTGTCTGGAGCTCTGCGACGGTCTGTAGGTGTTGGACTTGGCCTTGGATCTCTTCTTCCGCGAACGCACGCTCACGTAAATACGCAGCACGCTCTCGAGCGTTGGTCTCGGCCTCCCCGCGTATTTCTCCACGTGCCTGACGGTACTGAGCGTAGTGAGCTTCACGCTCCATCTCCAACTGCCTTTCCCGCGCGTGATACGCTGCGCTGCACATCCTTGAGTCGGTGTCGATGCGATCGTTCGAGAACTCCAAGTCGTCGACTTCCATCGGCCGTAGCCCTTCGAAGTCGTCTGACGGAGGCATCGGTCCGATTAGAGACCTCTCCGTTGGCCGGTAATGCCGGCGCGACAGGATGTGACGCCGCACGCAAGCCGTGCGTGACGGCTGCCGCAATGTCGTCCATCCTGTCCGTGATTCTGTCGGAGATCCGTTCCACCATGGTCGCCACCATGACGGCGATCTCCGCAGATTCTCCACCTGCGACGGACGTGCGCCTGCTGCTCGGAGTCGCCGGCGACTCTCGAGCGCGTCTCGCCCGTGACGTCTCCAGCGCTCGGCGTATGAACGCCGAAAAGAGGTCGTCGCCCCTTTCCATTGGGCTCATAACCTGTTGAACCAGGACACGAATGTGAGGGACCAGGTAGGATCCGGAATGAATATGCATTAGGATTTGTCACGCTCTATCCTACTTGTAGCGGTCCGTACCTTTCAGACGACACCACTACGACACACCATATGTATCTGGCTCTGTGAGCCCATCACACTCCCGTACTGCCCCAGGGATGCACTGCTGGCTGATGTACCCAAATGGGTATATCTTCCAACAAGCGATCGTGAAGGCTTCTTCAAGAGTGGAACATTCTCCACGGAACACGGCGGCCTTCGCCGGACCAGAGTTCATGTCCTCCATAAACGTCGTCAACTTGACGTCTTCTGCGATGGCATTGGCAACCACACTTGCGACGAGCTGGCGCAGCTCCTGTACGTAAACGTACAACTCGCGGCTTCCCTGGCGACTAGCGAGAAACGCTGCGCGCTGACGATGAGCCACTTTTGGCGGAAGGAGAATTTTCTTCAAACCCACCAATAGGGTTGGACAGTCGGTAAAACACCCTGGATGTGATGTCTCACATGTGAGGGCGCACACTTTTGCGCGACCCTTCAAGTTCGCAATGGCGAAAGTGATCTTCTGTCGCTCATCGACAATGCGGGCTGCCGCCATGGCGAGTTCATTCTCACGCATCCAGAAAACGAGGTTTTCGTCGTCATTCCCGCTGAATGACGACACGGCCACACGAAGTGGTTTCGGTCCGGGTGGAGGGGTCGGTGACGACAAATACGTGATCGTATGGGTCGGACTTACAACCTTCCAACGGCGACATGTGATGTGAATACATCCATGATATGTTTCTCGAGAGCGAATCGCATAACCACGTCACTTGGTTCTTGGAGTAGCAACTCTTCGACGTTGTCACTTCCGTTGAGAGCCTCCATCTTCTCAAGCGTGGCTCGGCCATCATCGAGATATCGATGCCTGTCACGCAGCGCTTGTTGACCTGTGGTCATGGAGGCGTCTCCAGCGTCAGACATGGCGAGGTTGGTCTTGGAAGGATTACAAGGGCTACCAGGTTAACGGGTCACCGTTACAGCACCTTCTTGGTCAGGAAGTTTGTTGCTTGAGAGCTGTTGCCATGAGTCGATCGCCTGATCGACGAGCACAACACAAGGCTAAAGACAGACTGCTTGTATTGAGGTTATGCCTCTTTAGTAACCTCTATAATCCTATACCCTGGGTTACCCACACCCCTGGGTACTACCTCCTAGACCTAGTATACAAGAGTCACGACTTAGGGTAACTCAAGTACCTTAAGTAGTCCACACTAATTATATATCCTACACTAAGTTGTGTACCCCGTTACAATTTTTAACGAGATCCATGGACTTCGACCTTGTCATCAGTGATGTAGGAGTACTCACATTCTTCAACAATCTTGTACGGACCCATACATCGAACCATCAACTTGTTTCACCCAGTCACTTATCTGCACGCGGCCACAGGATGAAAAAATGTCTGAAGTTGTCAAGTATATCCATTTTTTTTCATCTGATACATGCGAGCCCTCTCTTTGCGATCCTCCACTTCCTCATGCATCTGTTTCAGGCTCTCACACAGACTCTCCAGCTCCTCATCCACCTTGCCAGGTCAGTTCACATGAGTTTGGCTTTGGAGCCATGACTTTGTGGTAGCATTCCGTATCGGGGAAGTAGCGGTCCGGAGATCCGTGAGCAACTCTACAGGCCTTGTTGCCTAGTGAACGCACTGAGGTTTGATTCAAATTGGATTGCTCAGGAGGAATTAGGTACACCCAACTTTTTGTACCCCACTGATATTCAAGCAAAAGCGCACGCATGACTTGCAAGATGTCACGATTCACACGTTCCACAGTCCCGTTTACCCAAGGGGTATACACAGGCACGAAAGTGTGGAGAGACTTGAGACGGTCACGAAATTCTTCTAACAGTGAGTTCTTGAAGTCGGATCCATTGTCCGACATCCATTGGCTTAGCATGCCAAACCTCTTTGACCAATCGAGAATTGCTGCTGTCGTCACCATACTTGTTGGAGAATCGCATGCAGTCAGTTAAAGTGAGTAAGCTCGTCCTTGAGGATAAACATGTACTCGGCCGTGTCATAGGATTCACCCATGAACAGAAAATCAAAGTGCTGTGGTAATGCAGTCGGTAAAACTGGGAGACAGTGAACTCTCCAGCCGCCGGACCGTGTACACAACAGACCTTGTCCTGGGTTCTTGAGCTAACAGCGCGCCACTGCCGTTGACACCCCACCCCGTCAATTCGCTGTGGGATGAACCGTGGGCACCCTGGGTTCGGAGTCTTGGGGGGTTAACCGATGGGGTTGTGAATCCCTTTGGGTGCCGGTGGATCAGCACGTACGGATCGAGTGTACGTAGCTGGCCGGCGGGTAACCAGAGCCGATCGAGACGACCTCAACACAGTCGGGTCGGGTGCGGGTGGCGTAGTAGTTGACTACGGCCTTTGTGCGAGCACGCGCGACTGGGTCAAGCACGTGGTACGCTGGGGACGACTTGAGAACGTCGTCGCGCCTTCCTTTCCTTCTCTTCCTTGTGGCAATCGTACACAGTCACGTGCAACGACCACCTGCCTTATAACCACGAGCACTAAGACTCGGACCTTCAACGTTGCCTCCTAACTAGCAACGGGACTGCCGCTTGACTCCGGCGCTCCTTACACTCCCTTGATATCCCACATGACCTGACTCTATCCAACTATCCAGTTCAATTCACCTGTCTATGTACATCTGATGACTTGATCCCAATTCACCCATCAACTTGACCACTCACAGCCCAAACAGCTGGTATCAACGAGCCAGCTGCGATCTGCACACCACTGTCACCTTCAGATAGCCGGAGTACCGATGTAAACCGGTAACAACCGTATGTCAACCGATACAGTACCGGTAACCTGACGTGGTCCACTTCTGGCTGAGTCACCTGACCAGTGACGCCGGTGTGTCATAATTAGACCTGACGGTTGACGTGGTACACACCAAGCGAGATGGGCAGTTGGTCGGCCGCTATACCACAGTGCAAAACCTCGCAAAACTCACGTGGCTGTGTCAATGAGCGTTGGATCACCAGACCTCATTTGATGTGCTGGCAAAGGAGGCATGCGATCACAACAGTCGTAGTTTCACGCAGTTTCTGGATGCTGTACTTGTCTTGCAATTGAATCACCATCACATCTGCGCCTCGATGTGCATTCAATCCACAGTTTGATACAATCATAATCCGTTCAATCAATTCTCGGGCTTGGGTTGGTATCCACTCCTTCTCCTCCTTCAAAAGGAGGCCCCCCCAGAATCTTGCAATCAATTAGAAGCAAGAGAAATTTCTGTAGGTCGGCAGCATTGCTGGGCTATGGTAGCGCTCGTAGAGCAGTAACACGATCCTGGTGGCGTACACCATCGCCATCAATCACGCGTCCACACCAGGATACTTCACTCTGAAACAGACTGCTCTTGTTGTTGGCGTTGAGCTTGATGCTGTACTCACGAACGTGAGCGTAGAACTTACATAACACAGTAATGACATCTTCAGCAGTCTTGGCAAACAACGCAGTGGTGGTCATGCGCGTGATCTTGGTCGTGATCCCAGTGCATGATCAATCGAATGAATGCTGTTGTTGCTGTATCTGTTGTTATTGTTGATACTGTTGTTGCTGTGGTTGTTGTTGATAGTGTTGTGGCTGTGGTTGTTGTTGATGCTATTGTTGATGCGGTTGCGAATGTTGGTGTTGATACTATGCGTGATCATGTGGGTTGAGATCTCGTGCATGATCATTTGGTTGGTGCCGTTCGAGTCATCGATTTGATGAGTAGAGTTGGGTACACGATTACTCACGACTCAACAACACCCCCCAAAGTCGATTACTCGAGAATACTCTGAATGTAGCCATGTGACATGTGAAACCCCCGGGGTTACAAATTCGAGATGGCTGCTTCAAGAGAGTACAGTGATGTAAGCGCCCACCAGTGCTCGTACATCAGCGAACATGTCCTTGAGCGGTTCCCACGGATCTTCAGCGTCTTCCAAACCACGCCACGACACGAGAAATTCCCACTGGCGAGTGCGGTTGTTTCGGCGATGATCGCGAAGGTCACGGACGGCCATTGTCGTGCCTTGGTGCGCTACATGGTGACAGATTTCTTCCGCCACATTCAAATCCTCGTCCGCGTAGAACTTAAGACGAGTAGCATGGACCTCGTAGCACTCGTTGGTTAGGATGTGCCGGATGATGGGAGCACTTTGTCAATGCAGAAAGGACCGACCCAACGCACCATGAGCCTGTTGCCGCCCAGACGGCTGTCCACACGCGACCAAAGCACGAAATCACCCTGGTGAAAATTGCTATCCGTTCCATACTTTTTCTTTGTCATTTGATGTACACGACGCTTCTCGTTGATGTAGACCACATCTTTGTGACAACCGGCTAGGCTAGCTCGCAATTGGTCCAATGCTGTTTCCACAGTCTTTACATTGATCGTGTCCACGCGGAACTGGTCCCGTGTGTTTGTAGGACGTAGCAAAGTATCAAGTACAGTTGGTGCTGGCAAACCAGTGAAAAGCTCAATCGGAGCATGTCCTGCAAGACTAGCGACTGGTACATGGTTCAAATTTGCTTGTATAATAGGTAGGACATAGTACCAGCTCTTGGTAGCAAGCTGTGCTTCCAAAAGTAGTGCGCGTACCACCTGCAAGACGTCACGGTTGAGACGTTCAACCGTTCCATTGAGCCATGGTGAATACACAGGAGCAAAAGACTCTATCCCCTTCAACCTTTCACTGAGCGTTGCCATCAAAGTGCTCTTGAAATGACTGCATTGATCCGAATGCCATTGCTTCGCTGCTCCCTACCGTTTGTACCAATCCAGAATCGCATCGGCAGCTGTTTCACTTGTCGGTGATGCACATGCGACGAGTTCACAAAAGTGGGCGAGTTCGTCTTTTAAAACAAGGAGGTATTTGTCGTCGCCATGCGACGGTCCCATGTACAGATAGTCCATATGAAGGACTTCGTTGCGTTCTGCAACCACAGGTTGGTTGCTCCATGGCCGTTGCACTTGATATGTTTGCATAGCAAACACTTATTGTTGAAACGCCCCACATGCTTAGCGATCAGATCAATGCGGTAGTGTTGGTTCAACTGGTTTAGCATGATGTCGTCACCACGATGGCCCTGAATGCCACAGTGGGCGACAATCAGTATGTGTTGTAAAAGTTCGCGGTCACGCGTAGGGACCCATAGCTTCCCATCCGCTAGAATAGTGTCACCGTCTTGACCATAGTCGATACCATCAAGGTCTTGTACATGCAACTGCTGGGCTGTGACGACGGCGTCTGTCGTCGGCCATTCAAAAGTTTCATCTTGCAACGGTCTCAATACTGATCCATTTCCCTGAGCTCGTGTACACACGGCTCGCACTGCTATAACCCGTTCTTTGTCGGCAATGGCTCGTGGTCCCCACCGAGACGCCATATCTACCCAGACGTTGTCACTGCCACGAATATGCTCAATCTCGTACTTCAATCCGACGAGTTTGAATGACCATCTCTGCAACTTGCCACGTACGTGTTGTTACATTTCACTGTCGTTGCAAAATACCTTAATCAAATTTGCATGGTCACAAAACATGCGAAAACCCGCGGGTCGTTGAAGAATATTCTCAAGATCACCACACGCACGAACTATTGGGTAGCCTCTTTTTCGATCACAGACCAGTTCAATTGTGCGCCCCTGAAACACCCGCCCTTGCAGGTCAGTAGTTCATGATGTTGCTCTGCTACTGGTTGACCGGAATCCCAATCTCGAACCTGAGTAGCAATAGCTGCCCATCCCAGATCGGAGGCGTCGGAAACAAGCAGACGTCTGTGTCAGCATGTGGGGAAACGAGCTCGTTAGGGCTGGCGAGACTCGCTTGGCATTTGCATACGCATCGACTTCCTCAGGTGTCTATGACAGAGCAACCTTCTAGGCTTCACGTGCCTTCTTGCTATGATTCTTCAAAGCATGATCAAACTTTTGTTGTAATGGTTCAAAACTGCGTGCATAGTCTATGATAGACTCACACATCCATCCAGCTGCACAAAAATGCTGTAGGTCACCAGCGTTCAACGGTAGAGGCAAGTTCGTCAGCGCTTGAACACGCTCTGGGTCTTGTTGCATGCCTTCGCCACTGATCACTCGCCCACACCATGTTACACTCTTTGCATACACTGTGCTCTTGGGCGCACTCAACTTGAGATTGTACCGGCGGAGTGTCGTGAAGAATTCGTGCAATCGATCAAGATACTCTTCATCACTCAACGCGTATACGACAACACCGTCGATCCAGATGATCACGCTCTTGTAGAGCTGATCTGCGAAAACGGTTTGCATTTGACTTTGGAAATGTAGATCCATCGCGCCTTGAGGTACACGACATGGGGTGTAAACGCCAGTGTCCGTCATAAAGCTAAACTGTTCCTGACAGCTCAGGTGCGAAGGAAATTGCCAAAATCCTTTGAATAGGTTGAACTTGCCAAGAGCTTTTGCACCTCGTACTTGGTCCTTAGCCTTTGCGAGATCTGGCATAGTGGCGGCTATCGGTACGGTCATTGTATTCACTGGACGATAGTCATTCACGATTCTAAAGTCGTTGTCTGACCCACACTTCTTCACTAGAATCGTCACTGACGCCCACTTGCTGAGGTTGTTTTTGCGTAACATTCCGAACCGTTCCACATCATCCACGTACTGTCTCATAAACGAACTCTGTACGTCAGGATAGCGTCGCTGACGGCAACGGTGTGGCTGTGCATCAGCCTTGAACGCTACATGCAATTGCTCCACTTTGGCGGCAGCGTCCGGGCCTAGCACACGAAAGATGTCGCCAAACGACCACAAGAGAGTTTTCAACCCTGGTACCAATCGTGGTTGAATCCGTTGTTCACCGCTTCACTCAACATACCATGCATGAGAGTTTCGACTTCTCCTTCCCATTCCTCACCAATCACGATGCCATCGGGAATATCATCACCATCGTCGGTCTGCTGACGTGTGAGTTGTGCAAACATACCATCGACATCAATGCCAAGACTCTCAGGTGTTGGTTTGCCCATCAGGAACTAATCTTCGTTCCCTTCCAACACAAGGCACCTCACGCGTCTCACATTGACATTTCCTACGGCGGTCCCAATCTTGAGATCTACCTCACACTCATACGAGCTCTTGTCCTGGCGACCACCGGCCGTTTCAATAATCACAGGTGATGTAAGCTTCTTGTACGATGGCGAGATATCGATGTCCCGCATTTCATTCACTAATTGCCGAGGGATCAGGTTACACTCGGCTCCAGTGTCTGCGACGAACGGTAACTTGAAAACGTCGTTCACAATCACCATGCTGCAACCCAGTTCAGCGCCAGCAACTCGGACTGCTTTGGCTTGAACAGTACGTGCTGATTTCACTTTGTTCATGACATTGATTGCATTCTTGTTGTATTCCTCAGCTGGTGTAGACGGCATTCCCGGGGCAACGACCATGAAATTGATTATGCTGGCGCTATTTGTGTCACTCCACCCGTCCGTGACAATGGAAACGAGCTTTTGTTCCCTGATCTTTGCAATGGCTTTTGCACGCACCAAGTCGGTACACAAGCTCCAAATGGCCCTTGGATAGCTGTTGGCGAGTCGGTGTGATAACCGTTGGGTTAATCAAGTTGATAAGGGCACGGAATGAGGGATCCTCCACTAGCAAAAACAGCAGTGCGTTCAGGTATAGCATGACTGCGAGCGCGGTATTAAATGCTTGCTGGGTGACGGCCGGGTGGCTTGGTGTTGGTGTTTGTGCCATTGGCGTCGTCCTGGGACAGAGGCTGCGGCACCAGTGTGAGCTACTCGATCAACCGATGCATGAACATGCCTCGCCGATCCACGCCTCGCAAACATGAATTGAACACGCTCCTTGTCAAACTCATTCATTCCAACCCACTCAAAGAGCAAGTGTCTTTTGAGGTTACCACTGGGAAAACCATTGTTAAACTTGGCAGTACAACCAATCTGCTTGCATTTGCATGCTGGGTGGGTCTTGGGTGGACCGAACTTCTCGAAGTAATCCCAAATTGGATGTTCTTTTTTACCCGGCTTTTGTTTTTCAAGTCCTCGTGGCTTCACTGTCGGAAACGAAAAAGTAGGAACAGCCGCAGGAACAGGTGTCGGTTGAGCTGGGGACTCCGATGGTTCAGGAAATGCTTCAGATGCCGAAACTGGACCGGAAGAGAGGGTGTTTGAGTCCGAGAGGGAGAGAGTCGTCATTAAAGTCGTCTACAATAATTGATGCAACGTCCATTGTCCTCGACCACGGCGTTTTGATAGTGATGCTGAAAGAGAAAAGTTTGAGCTATTGACTGCATACGACGTGTGAGAGACTTCAGTGGTGAAGATAGACAGTTCGAATACTACGCATCAATCGGAAAGTTTCAGAAAGCGCTTTTTCATATCCTTCACTACTAACAAACACACAAAAACACATACACATGCGCACTCACCCACTCTCAACGCATCGGTCATTCACACACTACTCTCACACACAAATACCAAACAAGCGTCAGCATCGCACATCCCAACACACGCACAAACGAAACGACCA
>JAADWU010000258.1:0-15228 GCA_023336255.1 Pythium graminicola
AGATTTGTCGGTCGATCGTCTTTTTGAATTTGCTCAAACAACGCTTCAATTGCATCATATTCGTGCTTGGCAATCAGCGAATTGAGATACGTGAGTGTCATATTGGCCGTTGGGAAGACATCGTGCTCCAATGCATTCTCATAAATCGTAAACACTTGAGCATGGTCACCAAGCAAGGAGGCAGCTCCCATGGCCCACGAGTAATACGATCGAAAATGCTTTGCAAAATCCACACTCACGTCATCCGAAAGCACGTTGGGGCCCTGGGGGATAGTCACACTACCAATATCCTGAGCAAGCCATTCACGATGACGAAAGATCGCCATCGCCAGTTCTGGACGTTGTCTGGTCACGAATAATGCCATGGCTTCTTGCTCCGTAATCTTGGTGACTTGATCATCGTACCATTTGGGATGGTACTTGGTCACAGCATCTTCCACAGCCACAGCATCTTCATACGCTTCAGCCAGACGACATACTTCGTGCTGGAGCGAAGGATGGGAAGTATACAGTGGCGCATAACACTCGACCACGACTTTGACAAGCGTATCAAAGGCTCCCTCTTCCGCGAGCCGTTGCATCCATTGCTTCTTTCGATCCATCGCAAAACGCAGTCGTTCGGCGAGGGCTCGTTGTTCTTCTTCGGTCAATTGCAGAACACTCGTCGGTGGTTCGTCCTCGTCTTGTTCCCACGATTGTACTGGCACGTCCGTCTCTTCATCCAATTCTACGCCAAACGACAGCTCCTCATCGTTCTCGCTTGCATCATCCTCTCCCTCTTCGTGGTCCTCAAATGCTTCGGTAATTACGAGCGACGGAAGCTTCTTTCCACCAGAAGTATCGGTCGAAAACGACACAGAGCCGAGATGCTGGAGTGAGGTTCCACGCGTTTCACGCCACGTCAGCACCCGTGAAGCACCGGAAACGACGCTACGATCTCGTGGCAATACGCCAGTCGAACGCACGCGGCGTGATAGTGCGCGGTGACGCGAGACACGCGCAAGAAGTGCCACCATCGACATGCTGGTCACCATGTTGAATTGCGTCTGTGTGGTGAGCACCACTGGTTACGTTTGGTGCAAGGGATATGTACAACAGGGTACACATGGGTACGGTAGAAAGGATAGAAACGTTAGAGAGCGCTGGATGTTTCTAACTCGAGAGATTTGCATTCAAGAATACGGCAAATCCAAGCGAGATGCAACTAAGTGCATGGAGAGAATGGTCCTGTGCAGACGTTTGTACGTGGTTAGAGACGCTCGGACTGGGTGATTATGCTCAGGTATGTCATAGCGATTCGAATGCGCTACTTGTGGTACTCGAGCATGCCGAACTCGTTTGGTTCTTGGCACTTGAACTTGGTAGAAATTTATTTCTTCTCTCTGGCTCTAGACGTTCATAGAGAATGCAATTTCGGGTGGTATGTGCCGTCTTTTATAGACACGTGTATCACACATCTAATGCTGTTGAATGTGGCTTTGGTGGTCGTAGCCATCCTCCCAGAACTCACAAAAGAAGTCGTTAAAGAGGAACTGGGGATCAAGGCTTTTGGCCATCGTATCAAGATTTTCAATGCGATTCAAGCGCTAATAATGTCTCCTATAGCAACCGCGTCCTCTATTGTGGAACTTACGACTGTTTCCCCATCATTAACGACCACCAGAACCACGATTGTCCCGCCTTCAGCACCACCTCAAGAGCGGGAAACCAACGTATTGGATTTGGTTGTTCTCCACGCTGCCCCGCTCGTCATCAAGGACACCAAAGATCGTCTTTTCGCTATGCAACACCTTGATCTGAGGCTGAGCGCCATGCCATCGTCAGTTTGCTTGAGAATGAAGTGTCGCATTAAGCCATTCATGTATGGTTTGATGTCGCGACAGCCGATAATTTACGACGTCTTATGACGGCGTGGCATTGTAAAGTGCTTCATTTCTCGGGGCACGCCTTGGGTCAGAACGCAGCGCTGTGTATAAGACGACGCCGAGAATACTTACATCATCACATCGGATCTCTTGCGCCAACTTACTTCGTCAAGTTCCGAACCACGTGAAGACGAGCAAATACCACAGTCTTCATCTGTTACTAGCGCGCAAAACCATCCTTTACAACTCGTGTTTGTCAATTCCAGTCAAAGTCAAAAAGCCGCCTCCGTATTTCTCAACGCGGGTATCCCGCATGTTATTGCAGTACGTCTCTTGTGTGGTCGTGAATCGAATATGGTTCGACTGTGGAATGTATTTGGTCCAGGTTCACTCCGATTCTTTAGCTAATGATCGTTCAGCAACCGTCTTTGCCAAGCATTTCTATTCGTCGTTGTTTTCTGGTGATACTATCCGAACTGCATTTGAAACCGCAAAAGATTTGGTCCGGGCACTGTCAACTCAGGAAAGAGATGTCTGTTGTTGCGGGTACGTTCACCGTGTGATATGAATGAACTTACAAGGTGACTGACGTTCTTATACTAGACATTTGCACGAACCCGATTGTACGTGGATGCGAGCAGGATCATGCCACTCGCATCATAATCCAAAACAATGCTGCTGCAAAAACCAACAATTGCCATTCCCCCACGACGAATCCAGCAAATTTGTACTTCTCGGGGGTGATGGTCAACCAGAATTTCACGATGTAGGTTTATTCGGCGATGTCCCGGAAGGAAAACCTGTCGATCATACGCCAGAGTGTAAATCTTTCATACCGCTGATGCAAGGACAGGTATGGTCTCGCTTTTACTCGTGCTTTTGTGATAGCCGTATACTCATTCCATGATCAATACTTAGTTTATTGGACGCAACGCCGAGACTTACCTGATTATCAGGTCATTGATTGGTAACTCGGTGTTTGCCTGCTTAGGAGCACCAGGCATTGGCAAGAGCTCCCTGGTCATGTCTGTCGCGCGCTTTGCACACAGTCGCCGCATGTTCTCCGATGGTGTCTTTTATGTCGACTTGGAAGGGCAAAAGACTTCGACTCTGCGCTATGCCATTGCTCAAACTATCGGAATCCCAGCCGCCGATATGAGCGAAGAAGTCTTTGCTGAACTTGGGTACGTTAATTCTCTGCATTCATGCTCGGCTTAGTTTCCTCAACCTCTTGACTTGAGTAGTCCCAGGCACATCCTCTTAATTTTGGACAAAATTGAAGAGCTTCTCGATGAGGACGAACCGAAGACACAACAGCTGCTCGAAAAGTTGATCTCGATGACTCCAAACACAAAGCTGCTCCTAGCTTCTCGACGATTTCCTCATATCCCAAACGTGAAAACCTACTCGCTCTCACTCCCTCCGCTTCCAATCCGAACAGCGGTATGTTCCTCATGTGTACAGCACATACCTATGTGGTTTCTCATTACTCTTATCCATGCCAGACCAAACTACTGTGCTCGTTGCACCTGGTTGTTCGCCCAAACACGCGGAGCGTTTGGCAACAATATGCGGTTGCTCACAATTGGCAATTCACCTCGTCGGTCGGGCTCTTGCGAATGCGGGAATTACAGTTTCATCGGAACAGATGATTGAGGACCTCGAGCGTGGTGGACGCCATTTCGATAACATCAGAGATATCGATCCTGCCAACCGTCGTGAGTCTGCCGATCATTTTATTCGCTCCTCTTTTCGTCACTTGGAGGAGCCCCTCAAACTTGCTTTCATGGCGCTCGGCTTTTTCCGTGGAAGTTTCGATTTGTCTCCAGTACAGTCCGTCTCTCTGCGCCAATTCCAGCGACTCGGAAAATCCAAAGTGAACACTCACATTCGACTTCATCTAGCATAGCAGAGAGCTTCTTTCCCAAGTTTGTGGATGCGGGAAGCACCATGGATCCTCTAAGTCTGAGTTCAGAGCTGGGGATAATTGATAGCTATGGGTCCCATGATGGAGCAATCGCCAGCGATAGCTACGATCTTCTCGATTTCGAAAGTTCCGATGAGAGCAAGGAAAGATCAGTGACAGATGCGTTGCGGTAGTCGAGTGGCAAGCGCAAGACATTCCTAAGGGACTAACATTTTCTCCTGTAGTGGAACAAGCAGATGCGGCGCTCTCGCAACTTCATGAATGGTCGTTCGTCGAATTTGACTCTGGCACAAAGCGCTATCGGATGCACAACCTGGTTCAACAATTCGCAGAAGAGGAGGCATGTCGACTAGAGCAAACCTTCCCAGATGCAGTGAGTGACACCGCTGAAGTCGCTGAGGATGAAAAGTGGTCAAGTCTGGAAGACAAAGAACGTCTGCAGCTCCCGTTGGGGCATGAGCTGGTCCTTGCTTGGAAGCGACGATTTGTTCGCTACTATTGCATGATTGTTGCCCAAGCGTCTCATTCCTTCAGATTTGAAGGAACGCTAACGCTCTTCGACAAGGAACAGCCAAATATTGAGTCGGCAATGCGTCTTGCCCACGAACTATCTATCCAAAGCATCGATCGTCTCCGAGAAGCCCGATCAGCTCGTCAGAGTGAGCTGTTTGAGGGTTTAAGTGTCAAAGCTGAAGTGTCCAAGGCCGAGTCGCAGCCAACTCTCCAACGAGGCGAAAGTAACACCTCCAGTACAAAGGCATCTCGAAATGTCCGCGATTCATCAATAATCGATGCTGTGTTGTATAGCAAAATCTCGTCGTACGCAGTCGATTCATCTTTCGAACGCGAGTGGAACCAAAGCTACGGATCCAAACGTTGACAAATTGTCTACAGATATCGCGGGAAACACGGTCATTAAATTGTACTTGTGGTTGCGCAGAAAATGACCCGAGCGTGTTACTTTCGGAGATCGAAGGCGTCAAGTATGATCGTGAGCCCGGCATACTTGACCACTTGCCGTCATTTGAAGAAAAGCAAAACCCCGTCCAAGTCAATGGCAGCTGCTCCTGTGTGGGCATTCGAGAGCTCATTGCGCTGGAAACTCATCCTTACCGATCTTGGGTATGCGTATTGTGATGCAACTGACTGGATAGCAGGCGAGTACAGCTATCTGGAGGCCCTCCGGCTGCAACGCGAGGTATTAGGTTGGTCTGAGCATGCTCAGGTCGCAGAAGTACTCAACGAACTCGGAATTTGCTTGAGTACAAGATGGGGATTCCTTTCGTTCAATACGTGGTTGCTTCAGCACGCAGAAAAGCTACTCAAGGGTGGTCTTCAAATGCGCAAGCGAGTGTTAGGCGAGAATCATCCGGAGTATGCAACCAGCTTGATCAACTTGGCCAATTTCTATCGACATTCGAGACCATATAAGAAGAAACCATTTGCCGCTCATTCAAAAGTACAGATGGCAAGCAGTGTCGGGGATCTCAACGACGCAAGACCTGTATTATCTCGATCAGAAAGTGCCACAGAAACCCTTTCTGACCCAGGTACTGAAAGTCTGACAAGCATCGGCAACAGCGACCTCAATTCGATGGGCGACGTGATCGGCGATTTGGAACCAGATATTGAAGTACTGTATCGCCGTTCACTAGAGATCCGCGTATCCGCCCTGGGAAAAAATCATCTTCAAGTCGCCCACAGCCTCAATAACCTCGCCTTGTTTCTGTTGAGCAAAATGGAGACCAGAAACCTAAGGTGCGTTAGGTTTGTTAGAGACCGATGCTCCATACTTGTCAGGCATCTTACCAATATTTGTGCCTTGATAGCGATGTAGAGATGCAAGTCCAGCGGGGTGAAATCGACCAGTTATTCAAACGAGCTTTGGATATTCGGAGAAGTATGCTGAGTCTCGACACTGCGGCGACCTTAAACAATTTAGGTAGTTTCAAGCGTCTATTGGTGCGTGGCACTCCATGTTGCCTACCTCTCCTGGCACGACTCTGACAACTTCGATTTTGTCGTAGAGAGAATGGAAAGATGCCGAAAACTACCTCAAGGATGCGCTGAAAATCACCGAGCGGTACTTCTCCGGAGGTAACCCTCGTGTTGCACGGATGTACATAAATTTGGCGCGAGTATACAAGGATCAGCATCGCTTTGACGAGGCAATCACGTGCTTCACAAAAGCGAAGGAGATCCGAGAGCAACTCTTCTCGTATTCTCGCGAAGTTGGATTCTGCATTGGTACGATACCGAAGGTTCTTAATTTCATTTTATTCAGAGCCTGACTATCAACATTCATCAACGCAGAGCAAATCGGAAAATGCATGAGACTACAAGGAAAGGAAGAAGAAGGCACGCGCCTGGAAATGGAAGGGAGACAACTCAAGCGTATGGGTACAGTGATCACCGAGCAAAAGGAATTCGGAAGTGAATCGAGTCACATCGTTGAGCGAGTCAATGTTGTCGACGTTGTGTTTGCTCCGGTGAGTCTTAACCTACACGGTTTGCGTGATTTAAACTGTATCAACTCTTCGGGCTCTGATTGTAGACTCTTTTATCTCGTCAGTTTGACTTTGTGGGAAAACTGTTGGGTCAACGAGGCGTTCATCTCAAACGAATCGAAGCTATTTCCTGCGCCAAGCTAAAGTATTCAGGCTTGGGTTTCGTCTTTACGGCAAAACATAAAAATGTCGAAGACGCCTACATTCAAATTATTGGTACTTCAGAGCGGGTATGACTAAAACCTAGAGGCTGTGTATCGTTTTGACTGACTTGGTGTCTATTCATCAGATAGTTGAGCGTGCACGCAATCTTTGTATTGCACTCCTTCGTGATATCAAGCTTCAGTGGGAGAACTTCAGCAGTAGCGTCTATCATGACTCCCACGCCCAGCACAACTACAACGACAGTCGCTATCACATGCACAAGCGGCACACAAAGAGAAAGGCCAAAGACGACACGTCAATACCATCCCGATCGTTCATACCTGCCATGGGATCAATCACCAATTCCACAGGCATCCACAATAGTAAAAGAAGCAGTTTGTTGAGGGCGAGTCTGACTGGTGGCATCGATGTCGTGCGCACAGTACTAACAAACGGGAGCATCCATGGCGAGACACGTGATGGTGCAGAATTGGTGGGTTCATTCCGGGTCGTGACGTATAGAGGTTCTAACGGACGTCTTCGACATGTTTTCGTTCTTTTAGCTTGCGCTGTCGCTTCTGCAAGCATCAGAACGGGGTCATACCCACGTTACGGAGTTGTTGTTGCAGGCTGGTGCTGACGTGAATGCTGTAGCGAAGGTTCGTGGTGTCACTTATCCATTGTTAGTCGTTACGTTCGATGTCTGATGGATGTTTGCTCTGTGCGTCGTCGTGTGTGATCAGGATCACGAAACCGCGTTACACACGGCAAGTCATGCTTGGGATATTTGTACTATGACTTGTAACTCTGACATGACACTATGGTTCTCAGGATGGCGACGTCGGAGTTGCTCGGACATCAATCGAACACGGCGCGAATATCAATGCCATCTCAAAGCTTCGTCTCCTTTGGACGTGTGGAACTCTTGGGCTCTAGGTAATTCGTATCTTGATGCAGGGCATGGCATCACTTCACATTGCGTCATCCAACGGGCATACCGAAATCGTCCAGTTGCTGTTAATGGCAGGAGCAGATTTGTGCATCTGCGATAAGGTCAGTGGGTGTGCCAGTGTTGGTCAGATGGCATACTATTGATGACGTCTGTGCTGCCAATGTGCAGAAAGGAAGACTACCACTTCATCATGCGTGCTTGGGAGGATGGACAGATATCGTGCAAATACTTCTCAAAACCAACCGACGAATTGTGGATCAAGTCGATGCCGAACGTGAGACCTCCTTGATTTATGCTTCACGATTGGGTACACTCGGCATCGTTGAAGAATTGATCACCTACGGAACAAAAATGGACCGTTCTGGCAATCGAGGGATGACACCGTTAGTGTATGCATCGTCTCAAGGCCACGTTGCAATTGTGGAGCGGCTATTGAAAGGTGGAGCGAGAGGAACAAGGGTCAACGAGTTGGGAGACACGGCATTGATGTTGGCCGCCGATGGCGGTCATGAACAAGTGGTGATTAAGTTACTCGCACTCCTCAAGGAGGACCATACAGCACTGTATGACTACGTGAATCGGCTCAACGCACATAACGAATCGGCACTTCTTCTTGCGGGAAGAATGGTCATTTGGCAGTTGTGCAGGAGCTCATTCGTGACGGTGCAAAAGTGACTTGGCGCACAATGTCAGAAGACACAATTGAATCGTCTGAAGTCAGAGCCTTCTTGGTGCATACCCACAAACGCCAAGAATTTCGGATCCAGTGCCTCACTCTCATGAGAGATCCTGATGCTCATCTAACTACAGAAGATCTATCAGATCTTGTCCAGTTGATGACCTCTGTATATGACGTCAGTGCCATGTTGACGGTGCTGACATTGTGCGAGGTCTCGGGGGATCTGAGCACCTTGGTATCGTCGATATTCCAGCACGTTGTTGACAACGGATTGGTTTTTAATGATGACACGCGCCACGTATACCAAGCAGCGCTTGAGCACTGTATGCAAATCGGACTGCTGTCTGAGGATGACGTGCGGATGCTACCGGATCCTGTGGCGAAGCCAGACTCCCAGTCAGTACAATTGGGTGATATTGTCATAGATTCAGTCATCCGTGTCACAAGGGAAACCCACCTACAAGTCGTGGAAAAATGCAGCGACGTCGTGAATGTGACCCAGCGTCTATGTGCACTGCAATCCGAAGTCCAATTAGGGCACGCACTGTTGGAACGTGTAAAATCTCGCATTCCTTTGGATGAAGATTCTACGATTCAAGCACTTACCGACCGGTTATCCCAAAGTAAAAACGATTTGGAGGAAGGGGCTGTCTTTTTAAGTGCATCTCCTAGTCAAGAGGAGAGCAAGAGAACCACAAGATTGTTGTGTGGTGTGGTCGCAGCCGTGGGATCGTTGATTCTGCCATCAGTGTTCATTGATACAGGAGTTGACATCATCGATTTTGGAGACCCAACCGACTTTATGACTTGAGTATACAAAGAAGAAGATGTCGCGCTGTTCTTGGCCGAACAATCAACCAAGGTTCTACCTGTTGTGATTCAGAATCAACTCGAGCTTCATACGCTTTCGGTACGAGAATTCGAAATTGTACTACGCGAAGCGATCATACCAAAGTGTCCAGAGTACTTGATAGAGTGTACGCGACGAAATTTATTCGTGCAACACGATGGTGGAAAAGCTGAACGGTTGAAAACATTGCACGAGAGGCTTGAAGAATACGAAGAGAGTTGTTGGACACGCTATGCGTCCTTCTCGAGTTGCTCGATACATCGTGGTTGTCATTCTTCGAGCGAGACCTGGCTTTGAAGAGTACGAATAGAAGTGACCCCAGTGACAATGCTATCCGGCAGAATAATGGCGGCCGCCGCTCATGCGTGGGTTCCCGTGCTTTTCGTGGTTTCTTACGGAATTTGCGCGGTCTGGTATCATCGTCCCGAACGACGTCGTCTGCATCACCTTCCGAAAACGCACAGACGAATGACAATGCAGTGACAACGTACTTTTCGTGTGGCCGAGTCCACAGAGGAAGACGAATCACTCGGTTCGTTAAAGTCTGCGTCTTGGGATCAAGTAAGGAGGCTCGAGCAAGGTTTATTCGTTCTGTGACGAATCAAGATCCCAGAACAAGTGAGTATATCGGCGGTGTGAAGCAAACCGAGTGGTGTTTTCGGTCCAAACGGCATCCAGATCATGAAACGACTGAGAAACACTAAGTTTTCTTCTGGAACTTTGACGATGAAGAAGGAGTAGAAGCAGCACATGCCCTCTTTCTCTCCGAGTCGGCAGTGTTCATGGTCTGTGTTGATCTCGATGTCGTAGACTCCGATAGATTGGTGTTTGCGAGTGATCAACTTCGATGGGTTCGTTTCATTCGTGCACTTCATCCAACGGCGCAAATCGTCTTCGTCGATACAAACACGGAGTGCTTGACAGCGAGTCAGGAAGCACAATCTGTATTCAAGCGCAATTTCCCTATGTGGATATGGCTACCTACAATGGGTTGTTACCAATCTTGTATCATCTTGGTGAGGTGTTTTACTTTGAAGACACGAATGACGGATGCCTAGATAACATGGTGTGCATCAATGTGGAACGGTGGATGAAGAACATGTACATGACCATACGAGAAGCTCGGGATGGTAAAGTACTTGATGACAAAGTTCTCAAAGGCATGTGGGTGGATGTGACCAACCCCCAGTCGATCGATCAAGTGCAGGAAAGCTTTGTGGTAACTCGGATTGCGATGCGGTTGTTACCCACACACGAAAGCGAATCTCATCTCGTTGTACCAGCCTTTCTACCCTCATCCGATGATGCGTTGGTATGTGGGTCTCTCTTGCTCCTAAAGAGCGACCCATCGCGTTTCAGTGGAAGCGCAAGTTTGTTTTCGAACAGGATCCTCCCGAGTGTGTGTTTCGACAAGTCCTTGTATCTTGTCATGCCAAGCTCTACAAGTCAATGCGACCAAAACCACGGAAGTTTACTGGGATTTTGATCCGACGTACTTGAGATATCACAGGAGTGACGAGTTTATCCTTCGCGTGTCGATCCGCCGAGACCAGCATGACGATCATGGAGAACACAAGACCATATTGACGCTCGATGCAATTGGTGCACATCAAGACGAGAGAACGGATCTCGAAGCATTCCACGAAATCTCGCGTGAAATTGAGACTGTGCTTGCTACGTATCGCGGTTTGTGGGTGCAGTGTCAAGATGATTCATGGATTCCACCAGCGTGTGCCTACCGAGATACCATTAACGATTTCCAGTATCAACGACCACGAGAAGCACTTACGATTGATGAGATGTTGATCGCCGATCGGGTCTGTGTTGTTGGTCCTCAACATTGGGGGAAGACGACTTTGGTCCAGTCGTTGAGTACCAATACACCTTCTCTCGAGCATCCAAAGCGCACCGTTGGGGTTGACGTCATTGGTGGTTCATTTGTCGAACATGTCGTGCCCAACATGCTTGCACGACGTCATGTCGTGCCCTTTTTTGATTGTGCAGGTCCTATCAAGTACAACACCATCCAGACTATGTTTTATCGATGTACAAGCACGTTTGTGATTTGCATCGATTTACAAGCGTACGCCGCTGCGCTCGAACAAGCTCGTTTTGTGTGTGATGAAGAAAAGAATGTGAAACGCAAGATGAAACGGTTTGTCCATGAAAAGATTTTATGATGGGTGGACAAGATCTATTTTACAAATCCCGACGCTCACATTGCATTTGTCGGGACAAAAGCGGATGTGCTGTGCAGCGACGTACGAATTCAGAATGTTCGTGATCATGTAGCGCATCAAGTGGTGACTCACAGCACCAAGTACACCGATACGTTCCGTCAACGACTTGCTACGCTAACCAATGTGAGTTCCTTCTTCACCACGTTCCAGCAAGGTGTCAAGCCTCTGGAAATGGAGTGCGCGTCCGCCAAGTACAAGACACAGCAGGACTTTGAGAACTTGCTCATGGTCTCCCCTGGGACACGACTGCCAAAGTCGTATGCGCGCGATTGATCAGTCTCACCAGACAAAAGGAGGAGCTACGACAGAAAGAAACGGCAACACGTGTCACCGCAACGATTCTTCCGACGTCACATCTTCTCACTCAGCTCCAGACGGCGATGCCATCGGTAGACACTCGGAGCATTGAACACATTTTTCAGATGCTTGATCTTGTTGGTGAAGTGATATGGTATCCGAAATTCGAGGATGCGATGCTCAAGAAAGCCAACAAAGTCATCTTGGATCCTCAACTTGTGGTTACGTTTGCTCGTGAGATCTTTCAGCACAAGAGTTCGACCGAGAAACTCAATCATATGCCACACTCTTCGACATGAATGCCTTCCCGTACTGCCACACTCTTCGACATGAATGCCTTCCCGTACTGGTCGACAGTGAGTACCAATCCGACAAGTCGATGATGCTCGAGATGAAGCTCATCCTACGAGCGCTTCGTATTGTTCATCAAGCTCAAGGTGACATGACGGACAATTCGGATTTACTCGTTCCTGCCTACTGGAAACGTATTGCAACCTACGAGAATATTCATGTCGCGCCGTTGGACGTACGCTATAAACGAGCATCACCTCAAGCCACACACTACCACGTCCTGTGGAAGTACTTTTTGGATAAAGTACTGGATGAAGGCTTTTTTGAACGCATTGCATTCGAGAGTTATCGATCGATATACGATCGTCAGACGTACATTGGATTGATCAAGTACACGAGCGACACAACCGAAGAGGGTGGGGTGCTACCGATCGTGAATTTTGTCAAGTATGAATCGAACCATGTATCTCCTCAACGGATGATCCATGGTCGACCAGGATGTCTTTACAAGATGACGATGGTCGATATGTGGTGTGTGTCGAAGCTGTTGCTGCCTCTCCA
This sequence comes from Pythium graminicola, assembly GCA_023336255.1. Lineage (NCBI taxonomy): Eukaryota > Oomycota > Peronosporomycetes > Pythiales > Pythiaceae > Pythium > Pythium graminicola. Next base: position 12,314 of record JAADWU010000258.1, read on the forward strand.
TCGGTCGAATACATTTGGGATCCGTTTAGTTGCGTGTGCATGGCAATTGAAAAAGTACTTCAAATGTATCACCCCACACTCCAACGGGATGTCTATGCTGTACGACGAAACGGACTGCACAAGGTCGATGATTGTTTGGCAGAGTTGCGGCAGCGGCCAACGAAATCCGATCTATAAGCATTTGTGGATGCCGCCCGATTTGGAGTGGTATGAACGGATGATACGCGACGCGACGCGGTACGGTGCTGGCTATCATACGCTGAGATCATCGTCGAACAAGTGCTTCATCAGCAGTTTTGTGGTGTGTATTACTGAAATGTGCGAAATGAGTTGTAGTGAATTGTATCCGAACTCAAGATGGTGCATCTTGGTATCGTTGCGCATTCTTCTGGGCTTGTTTCAACTTCATGCCATCTGTCGTAGCTCATAGTCTCTGTAACAGGCCTTCAACGAGCTTCCAAGCCCAAACATCATGCCTGCAACCATGCTTGTTAGCACGCTTGTTAGCACAATCATCGGCCTCTATTCTGTTTTGGAGGCGACGGCTTGACCAATGGTTCCAACGAATGTGACGACGCTGACGCCGATGACGATAACGAAGATACCTGCATTGGCACAGTTAGTTCACATTGACTTTCATGGTGGTAGAAACAATGACAGCCACGCCGAGATGAACATTACACTTCTTAAGTACTTGCCACCACGCTGGATTCCGATGCTGTACGAGGACGGTATGGACCAAGTCGATTCACGTCTTCGTGTGACAAAAAGTCCTTGGATTTCCTCAAGTCGATTCACACCTTCCGGTGCAATGATGGTTCGGAGATCCGTGAGGACGGTATGGATTGCACCAAGTCGATTCACGCCTTCGTGTGTCAAGAGTCCTTGGATTTCCTTAAGTCGATTATTCACACCTTCCAGCGCGAGGATGGTTCGGAGCTCCGCAATGCTGTCGTGAATCTCACGATCCCGGGCAAATGTCGTCTTTAGCTCCCGAACTTCATTCTGGATGGCACCGATTGCTGTGATGAAATCTTCACGGAGCTGAGTAATATCACCTTGGACTACACCGTCCCACGCCATCGTCGCTTGGAGGTCATGTACTACGCGACGAATGTTCAATTTTGGCAACTTCATGTCCGACAAATCCGATTGGAGCAATGGCGATTCGAACCTCTTCGACATGGTGACGAATCGGCATGGTGGTAGCACGAAGCTCCCCAATGTCGCGTTGGCTCTGCGCCATATTGCGTTGGATCTCTCCAACCGCGTGCTTGAGCTCCACCATGTCCATGTTTTCTCAAACAACGGCATGGGAGCACGTGACAATCTGGGTGCAAATTGGAAAATGACCACATTGCATTCTGTGTGCCGCCGCCCTTTCGCTTCGCAAGGTGAATGATGTCACCTTCAACTTGCCCCTAAATATTTGATATCACAGGTCACTCAACATGCAACGCTTGCAGTTGATAAGGATGTCCGACCGTTCCATACGCTTTTATAGAGGTTTTGAGGGAAATCCCTGAAGTTTTCAACATCACTCACTCTCTTTCCAACAGAAAAGGGAGCGACAGGACACACGATGAATGACGTTGATGGAAAACAGCTATCAAATATCACAGGTTTGTGCGATCAACACGTGTGCACACGCATCAGTTCGAGTGTGTTCCAGATTGATTCATAGAGGTTATGTCCACAGCATCAACATGTTTTTCTCCTTGTTTTCCACTCGATTCTTCAAGCATTTCCCCCGGCAAAGAAAACAACTCCACCCACATCACACGTTTTTTTCTTTTCTCGACCTACATAGATTGGCTACCCCTGATACGGCAAAGAAGTTAGTGAACATCAAAGGTGACGAATGAGAGGTTGAGGGTATACCTGGGATCACGCAATCAACCGTAGCCGAGAAAAAACTTCCATGACTTGAGCCGTCGCCACCAACGTTGGTTCCGAGACTTTGTTGGATTTTGTTGATTGAGGTCCGAATCTCACGAAGCTCAATCAAGATTTCACGATATTGTGCGACAATGTGACTGGTGTTCTCCTTGATCCCACTAATCTCGTGTTGGATTGTACCCGTCAGTATGAGCGTGTGTTTGACGCTGTGTCCTCTCCATAATCGGGGGATTTGGTAAAATTTGGGAAACGAACATTCGATGGTGGGGTCTATCCAGTGTGATCTGTCTGGGTTGAGGGAGTCACTTCAACTTCACGGAATCTATTCATATTCACAGGTTTTTGTGACCTGATCATTCCTAATATGTGATATGGAAGAGGTATTTATATTGATTTACAGAGGTCAACGGAAGTCAAGGACTTGTGTTCTATTTTTCACTTCTCTGACCGACGCATTGAGCCTTCTAGTATTCAATTGGTGTTGCCCAATCGGTAGCGTTTCAGAGACCAGACGCAGAGACCTTGATACCCTAGGTCATAGAACACATTTGCACAATGTCTGCGCATTTTTCATTCTATTATTGTCAGTCACCCGACCAAGCCATGTCGCTATGGATTTTAATTCTACTCGTCACCACAACGCTCACGGTCTCCACAGCCTCCTCCCTACCGAACGATACCCTGTCTCTGCTCTTTACCCTCGTGAACCCCACGACCGAGTTGGGTTTTGTTGACGATGCCATGGGAGTCTCCCTTCCCAATACTGGAGCGATCATGGAAGAACTCACTGAGGCGGAGCAAGCCGAGATCATCAACCAGACACTCACGGATATTGATCGTACGTACGGTCGTGTGGAGATAGAGAATCCTAAATTCAGTGAGATCGATCAATGAGATTGTAATACACCAAACAACGACTGCATCATACACCCTCCCTTTGTATATATTCCCCAAAGGGGGTGCTACTTCTACACAAAATTGTGCCTGTAATCCACTCTGCGTGGGCCCCTTGGATG
>JAADWU010000259.1:0-15187 GCA_023336255.1 Pythium graminicola
ATTGTTGCCGTTGTTACCGCCACCGTTGCCACCGGCACCACCACCATTGCCAACAGCAGCAGCGCCACCGCCGCCCCAACCGCCGCCACCACCGTTCTTAATCGGCACACAGTACTTGTATGCTTGCCAGTTGGCCGAGTGCAAGGCCAACCAGTAGAACGTCAAACGACAGGTACCCGCACACTTGGAGTAATCAATCGGGAGCTTGGCTGGGTATCCCTTGAAGTGGGCAGCACAGTTATCATCCTGGAACACACGCGTGTTGTCAATCCACGCTTCACACGGACCTTCATGCGAACCAAGGAAGCCTTCTTTGTATTCATTGTTCTGGAAACTCATGGTCTTGAGGTTGCTCACATCCTGAACAGGACCGTTGGGGTTGGTGTAGCCACAACCTGAGACCTTAGCATCAATGATGGTCTTGAGATCCTTGATCCCCGAAGCCTTGAAGGCCGTGGTGAATTCAGCAGCGTTCTGACCAGGCGAACGGTTGAATGGCTTGCCGTTAAACGCAGCGTTGCCGACTTGCGCGGCCGTGAATTCGGCACTGAATTTAGTGTAATCGCCGCCACCCGTAGTTGCCGACTTGGGTTCTGAGACGTAACCGTGGGCATCCGTGCCGCTGAGAAAGGCCGACGTCGCGACAAGAGCCGAAAAGATCGATGCAGCGTACATGATCTACTGAGTAATTGAGTACTTGAGAGGACCTGGGAAAATTGCAGAGTGAGCAATGGACCAACATGCAAGCGCAATAGCGAGCTAGCTCTCTTGGTGGGAGACACGCATCCTGTAGCGCTGGATACTGCATAGCAAGGCGATGGTCGCTGAGAACCAGGTGTCACGATGGAACCGCATCTCCTCTGCAGGTACACCAACGAAAAATTGCAAGTTGACATGCCCTAAGACATATTGAGTGTAAAGGCTCAACAGCTTGACTGTCGCCCAATTACTCTCTGACCTTCCTCAGATGGCAATCAGTCAGCCACTCTAAATCAGTGGATAAAAAGATGGTAAGTGACAATGTTCTCAGCGGCTAATTAAATGCAATGATTTAAGTTGATCAACCTTTAGGTGACAATAATGATTGAACGGACATATTGTTGTGCAGAGACATGGCAGGTGCATAGAGACAAGACTGTCTGCTCTGGACATTTTACCGGTCACGAAGCTGGATCACCAGCATGATTTCATTGGAACACACAGACTCTGTGTGGTCCTCTGTGACAGAGGGAGGTTTCTTCATTGAGATTATTTAGTATTGAAGATTGCTCGTGTCGGATATTTCGTGTGCTTTGGAGCGATCTAAAATAAATTCTTGTTCTCGTTATTGGAATGGTTTATTGCATTGGAATTGATGAATGCTTCGCAAGTCTCAGCTGGTACTGTATTCATGAACACGATTGTTCATAGAATTTTCTAAGCTGTGTTGTGGCTCAAGAACCCGCATGCTCAAGCATACTGATTCCATGGCCCAGGAGGTCTATTGGTCAAGTGGAGAGATACAACAAATGGCACATCAGACTGATGGTTAACAAGTGCCAAGTGGAACCATCGGGTAGCTTGTTGTTTCGCATGGTGGATTGGAACAGGTTGAATCCAGTGTATCCTAAATCCCATCTCCACATGATGACAAAAGGTTGATATATCTATTTGCTGAGACAGCATTTATAAATGCCATGTGAGAAATATCGTGAAATATACAAAATTCTATATTTCACCAACTTCTACAATTATGGATTCGAATCCAATCAGGAAGAGTCACATATGCCATTCGCGAATCCAACGTGGCACAAACAGCCGGTCTCACCTTACTAAGGAAAGTCGCGTCACAGAAACAGTATCCAACAATTCACATCCTGGTGGAATGAATCAAGACTGGATCCAGTGAAAGTCACACACATATTTCGTTGGCACTTCGAGTCCAAGCTCCTACCTCATGAAAAGTTCAAATGGTTTGCTCGAAAAAAAAAAAAGAAAAACATTTAGTACATGAACAAAAAACAAAAATATCTGTCTTTATGTGGCGTTTTGTTGTCGTGGGATTCCCATATTCTAATATAGTCAGTGTCCACTACAACGTGTCGACAACACAAATGGCTTTTCTCTTGCGTGTCTTCCATGCCCTCATGACCTATTTATGTGCCAATAGATACTTCGATATTCAGACCGGTGCCCCTGGGCTTTGCAATTGGCAGAGGTGTTGCAAAATCTCTACCACAGATTGTGGTGGGGTCCCTGGATTCCTTAGGCATCCGGAAACGTCTTTGTGGCTACAATCGTGTGTTGATGCTGTTGAGTCTCAATGAAATTCTCACAAAGAGCCTGAACAGGATTGGGGACTGACAACACATCAATAGCCCCAGCTAGGGAGTACGCAATAGCCATCCCGCCTGTCGGGTTCAGATGATTCCAAGGTGGATTTCGTGCTGGTGGTCTCAGACCACCACAGACCACTACTCTGGAGGTCCGAGCCTGACAGGTACATCCAGGTGTTCTCAGCGGCAATGTGACATTGCACCAGGACTTGCGGGTCACCGTCGTGGCCCTCGGTTTTTACACTGTCCAAGGCTGAGGCATAAGCCTTCCGTTGGGATATGGCAGTCGTTCTCATTATACTACGTAGTCCTAGGTTGATGAAGAGACATTCACAATCTGTGAGTGACAAAGAATTGAATGCAACTATCCTAAGAGTTGAGTGGACTGCCTCAAGTTTTGAAGGGGAAGATGTAAAGCTGACATCCTAGTGACCTCACCTGGTAATGAAATCACGCAATCGAGCAGTCCTAGATAAGCTCGATAATTACAGTTCGCATTACGATCACATATCACAAATCCTTACTCATATCAAATCCCATGATTCAGACGACATCGATCTAAAGCTTACGTTGGCGGCGATTGCATTTCTTACTTGGTGGGGCAGGAGCTGGAGCAGGAGCTGGAGCAGGCGAAGGCTTCTTGGTGTTTGGCGAAGGAGCGTTCGCTTCCGGGGCAACAACCGGGGCCTTGGTCGTCGCCGGTGCAGGCGTTACGACTGGCGAACCAGCATTACCCCCACCGTTGCCACCGCTATTACCACCAGTAGTGCCACCCGCGTTACCACCAGCATTGCCACCCGCGTTACCACCAGCATTGCCGCCAGCTGCCGCACCACCACCGTTGCCACCTCCACTGCCATTCTTGATCGGCACACAGTACTTGTATGCTTGCCAGTTGGCCGAGTGCAAGGCCAACCAGTAGAACGTCAAACGACACGTGCCTGAGCACTTAGAGTAGTCGATCGGGAGCTTGGCTGGGTATCCCTTGAAGTGGGCAGCGCAATTATCATCCTGGAACACACGCGTGTTGTCAATCCACGCTTCACACGGACCTTCGTGCGAACCAAGGAAGCCTTCTTTGTATTCATTGTTCTGGAAATCCAAGGTCTTGAGGTTGCTCACGTCTTGAACCGGACCATTCGGATCCGTAAAACCACATCCTGAGACCTTAGCATCAATGATGGTCTTGAGATCCTTGATCCCCGAAGCTTTGAACGCCGTGGTGAATTCAGCAGCATTCTGACCAGGCGAACGGTTGAATGGCTTGCCGTTAAACGCAGCGTTGCCGACTTGCGCGGCCGTGAACTCGGCACTGAAGCTGGTGTACTTGCTCCCACCAGTGTTAGTGGCCTTGGGACTGGCGACGTAGCCGTGGGCATCAGCGCCATTGAGCACCGCCGCAACAGCGACAAGTGCTGAGAAGACCGTGGCAGCGTACATGATGGCAAGAGAGAAGAGATACTTGAGCTTCTGGACGCAGATCGTCGAATGGGCGAGCGCACGAGTGAGAGAACTGACCAAGATGACTCGATGCCATAGTACCTTAGTCCCGTAAGTGCAATAGACTAATGGCAGACTAGTACAAACAGCTGGTATGGCAGAAGACGGTAGTACGGATTATGTCCATCTTGACAGATCGACTCGCCCAGTTGGTGTTGTTGATGCCATCGAGATGAGCGGCCGGCTCTTTCGATGGAGACAGCAATTTGGCTCAACTGTCCTGTACCCATGGCACTGCCATCATGGATTCATGTCTACCAACTTGTTTTGAGCAATGGGCCTATGGGTGTTGTTGAAGAGTATCAAAGACAGTCGTTTCATGCGATCGCGGCTGCCTTCAACAAGCCGTACAGTGACTTGTGGCTGTCTGCCACGCCGAGTTGAACTCTCGGTGGGGAGATACCACCTGGGGACGTGAAAATGCCCCAATGCTAGAAGCAACATGACACTCGTGTCATTGTGTAGGTACAGTAAAGATGGTGAGCTTTGATGAATAGCTACCTCAGCAAAGCCGTCCGTTCTGTCATCCCAAACGGTTTGCTCGAACTGTTGGAACGTCAACGATATCCACAACTCAGAAAAACCATGGCAATCTTGAACTGCATGATTATATCCTTGTGTTTCGCAGCGATTGGACTCGGCGTGGAGAGGTATTCCCTTGTTTACGAAAGATCTTCCTCGACCTTGAGAGTTTCCACTAGAGTGTCTCGTTTGTGGTGGATCAAGCTGTACGCACAGACGGTTGCAAGTTTGCGTTCCTTATTTAATATGCCAAGTGGACAAAGAAACAAATCCCCATGCCTTATCGTCTCTTTGTGCTTTATGCATTGGTTTGGTTCTAACGAGCAATCACTTCACCATGACTAAATCGCTTAATTGACCACACGACTTGTCTATAGCGCTGCGAATATGCACTCAAAAGTCTCTTGTTTCCTCTATGGACTTTAGCTTGACACAACCAAACAAACTCTTCGGATTGAGTCTGCTTGGTTTGTAGTATACGTGTACTATTTACTTCAGTAGTGATGTTGGTGCGTGCAACTACACCACGTTGGTATGAGCCGAAAGGGTAGAATCAGTTTGCCTAACGACGTTGGAGGCTCAACCTACGCTTCATGGCGACAGCGCAGCAGTCTCTACCATGGAGTCATTCTCCAACTCAGCACATCGGTCGTTAGATCGTACTTATTACATCTGTACGACCAACAACCGCGACACTTGCAACGTCCACTTGGACAAGATTCACGCTCCGAGGAGTTGGGTCCGACGGCATCACGTCGCGTGACCGAATGCCGATGGCATTGATATCAACACAAATGTGGAGACAATAATGCAGGCACAAGTGCATGCCATACCAATACCATGGCTGCCATTGCCATGATGGCATGCGAGTGGACATCTTTTGTCTCAGTGACTCACACGATATGGTCTTGAGAAGCAGATGACTGGAATACAAAAGGACCGATTGTGTCGGCTAGCCAGTGGTTGATCCGACTCGACGCATCTGATTGGCTAGGACCGTGATGGCGTGTTCACAGGTGGTTCTGAAGGAAGGTTACACTACCCGAATAGATACTAGAGACTCATTCCCATGCTCAATCGAATTTCGATGTGTTCAATCAGAGTACAGAAACGGTACCACTGGATACATGAACCGACACCAAGAGCTTCACAGATTCTGGCGGTCGCAACCTCCTCACTTGGAATTTCCCCCAGTTCTCTCCACATCCCCAGCATCATGCAAGTCACTACGATTCTCACGACCATTGTGGCCACCGCGGCGTTCCTCAACGGAACGGATGCCCACGGTTATGTCTCGGAGCCCGCCTCAACGACCACCGGAGGTAGCAAGTACACGAGCTTCAGTGCCGAGTTCACGGCTTCCCAAGTTGGCAATGCGGCGTTCAACGGCAAGGCTTTCAACCGTTCGCCTGGTCAAAATGCTGCTGAGTTCACGACAGCGTTCAAGGCTTCGGGCATCAAGGATCTCAAGACCATCATTGATGCCAAGGTCTCGGGTTGTGGCTTCACCAACCCGAACGGTGCCGTTCGCGACGTCAGCAACCTCAAGACCATGAGTTTCCAGAACAATGAATACAAAGAAGGCTTCCTTGGTTCGCACGAAGGTCCGTGTGAAGCGTGGATTGACAACGCGCGTGTGTTCCAGGATGATAACTGTGCTGCCCACTTCAAGGGATACCCAGCCAAGCTCCCGATTGATTACTCCAAGTGCAAGGGCACGTGTCGATTGACGTTTTATTGGTTGGCATTGCACTCACAGAAGTGGCAAGCATACAAGTATTGTGTGCCAATCAAGAATGGCGGGGGTGCGCGTAGCTTGGATGACAATGAATCGTACAACTTTTCAGAACTCAACCTTGCACTTCAAGCCAATGCGACGGCCTAAACAAGTCTTCACCAGTTTTGATTGACCCATAGGCCACTGTAGTTTTGAGTGGTGTCAACGTATTGGCTCTCATGCTGTGTAATTATGTGACTAATGTATGTCTTGGACTGTAAACCTTTTTCTTGTTGCAACATGTTATAATCGCAATATAAGAAGACAGGTCCACATAATCCACACGCATTCTTGCCCAGAAGCGTTCATTGTTTGACTGGCAACGATGGTCGCACGTTCTATCGCCGTCGGTCTCGTTGTGCTCATTGCCAGCCACGTCATGCATCTTGTGGCAGGCTTTGGGTACCTCTCGTTCCCGCCAGCGACGTATCGGGATGTGAAGCGTAGTCAATTTTACACGGCCGAGATCAATTCATCCATTCATCCTACGTTCTTTGGACTTCGTCACATCGATACCAAACGAGCGGAACTAGGGGAGCGTCGTGCCTCAGTCTTTGTAAACCAACTTGCGTTTGCCGATTTCTTGTCCCTTCGTGAACTGGTGGATGCTGTGTTTCCTGGTTGTGGCAATTCGATGATTGATACCAATATCGAACCAGTCAATGTCTACAACGCAAAGTACGTCATGTGGCGGAACGAGGAAGAGAAGGTTGGGTTTTATCCCAAAGGTCTGGTACGTATGTGAGCATAATCCCTTGACAACGTGAGCAGCTTGATGACATGCTTGTAGGGGCCATGCGAGACGTGGATCGACAACAGACGCGTTCAATTTCACGGGAATTGTGTTCGTGCATATCCGACCTACCCAGCAAAGATCCCGATCAATTTTCGTCATTGTCGTCGCGGACAAGTATGCGAACTGCGATTCTACTGGATTGCGGTTGCCACGACTCCATTCAAACTCATGAGTACGTCCTTGCTCCATTCCGATTACAAAGCAGCGAATGGTGAAGTGTTCATTATTCACAGAACATTGCGTCCGCATTGTTAACGATCCGTATCGAATGGTTGGCAAGGAAAACACAAAACCACTAAAGAGCCCGACGACCAGTAGCAACTCCGAGTTGTCCATCGATCTTGCAATCACGTGGGAGAAGGTATGGCTTTATGAAGACGATGAATGCGATCAACAAGGCCCAAACAACCTCGGATCCGCCATTCGTGTGATCCCATGATACAAAGCGCTTTTGTCGATAACTAACGACCCAATGTGGAGGTAGTTTTCTTCGTTTTTGTGAACTTTGCCTTTGTCGATCGGGCTGGTTGCGTCTTCTTCACCGATGACTTGGATTTCATCATCGTTGTCTTCGAGCTGTCGTTAGCATCGCCAAATGAACGAGACACTCCAGTTTTATCTTCCACAGCTGATCGTAGACGTTTGCTCTGGATTTTTGCGTACTTGACATTGTCGTCATATTTGGTGAAAAACTGATCGATACGCGTTTGTCTGTGCCTTTCGTTTGCAAATGAAGCGATCTGCTCCATCAATGGCAGGAGAACAGTATCGGTCTTCGACTGCTCCCACCCAAACGTCTTTGTACAGTACTCACGCAAACCAGCAAGATCAGGTAACTCCCATGAGAATCGCGAGTCGGAGCGATCGACTTGAGGGCTCTTATAAGCCTGAATAACGCGAGGGTTGGGGAACTCCTCCCCAAGTTCCCATTTCCGTCGGACACTGGCGTGGGTGTACTCAAATCTCTCTCGCGGCGTCATGGCGTCAAGGTCTGCTTGAGATTTCTTCTTTTCTGTCCTTCGACGGGCCTCTTCCGTAACATCAAACATTTGTACCCACTGCTTGAAGTCTTTCAGTCCGTCAATTCCTGGATATGCAGCAACGACCTCAGATGCATTGACAATGCCGATTCCTCGCACACCATCTGTATAGTCGCTCCCCAGAAGCATTGCCAACGCAATCATCTCGTCTTGCGAGAATCCAAGTTCTTTTGCAACATCGTCTGCGAAGAAGGCTTCAACAAATTTCTGGTTGTGGAAAATGTTCTTGTAGACTCTCTTGCCGCCAAAAGGGAAAATGTCACTATCATCGGTGATGATGCCGTCCACAAGGCCGAGTTGCTCAAGTGCAGCACATTGTGCCTCAGCTTCCATCGGACAAACTAGATAAGGCACGCCAAAGAGCTGTAAAAGTTCCATCACGTCTTGCACCATTTCATCGTTCACCCCTTCAGTATCCCTCATCTGTCGGTTCCGAAGCTTTTTCAGCTCCTTCTGCTCATCTTCAATGGCATGGACATCAACAAGTGCCTCAGATTCTGACGAGGCTGCGTATTGGAGGTACCGACGGGACGCAATATTGGATGCGTCGTGATTTGAGCTCACGATTGACTCCTCGATTGCTTGTTGAAGCAGACCGTCATCGTAGTCACGAGCTTCGCTAATCCGTGGACTCATCTCACCGTCAACTTTGTCTTCGCTTGGGCTCTTCAGAACAGTATCATCCAAATCGTCACACATTGACAAATCGACTACCTCGTTGTGTGTTGGCGCGGTTTTTGCTGTCGGTTTTGCGGTCGGTTCGCTTGGTGCCAGATCCGTTGCTCGAGAATGCTGAGCTAACGCTCTCCGGACAGCTCCTGCAGCCCATTGACTACACATACGATCAATCATCCGTTCAAATTATGCTCCAATGAAACGATGCACTTACGTTAAATTGGATGCCGTTGCAATGGCAGACTGAATGGCTTCGGCCCTCAACGCTGCCAAATCTTCTTCAGCCCTTTCATCATCTACTTCGGTTTGCAACGATGAGTAGAAGTCTTTTGCGTCGGGTTCAAGATCACCATGTAGGTCGTCGATCTGGTTTAACTCAATGCTGTGTTCGACATCAGCATGGTTCTTTGACACATTCATGGTGTTTGAGGTTTCCTGAGACACATCTTCCCACTGAATGTCTTCATCCGATGCATCATCTTGTTGTGGAGCATCTTCATGGATAGGTTCCTTTAGGAGATCCTGGTCAACAGGAACTACCCCAACCATCTGCGCAGCCTCCTTCTTATCCGCTGCAAGACGAGAAGTGTGATGACCACCTTGTGGCATCGAAATTGGTGGACGTTCTTCATCTCCTGCGTCTGAATTCTTAACATCTTCCCATTCTGACGAATAACGGCGTGGTAAGTAAATCTCACGAGAAGGAAAATAGTGCTGATCCTCACCTATATCGTCCAATTCATCCTCGTCATCGCCTCTTGGTGCTGTCACCTGATCCACACATGAAGGCTTGATTGTATCAAATATCGAGGAAGGAAACAGATTTCTGGCATGCTCGTCCAGTTTCAGGTCTTCTCCCTTGAAAGAAATCGTAATTGTACTCGAACTATGCTCAGAGAGGCTGTCTTGCTTTGGGCTGCAGATTGTCTGGGTATCCGTCCGCGCAGCTTCAAGTGGTTTATCTTGCTTCATCAGTTCACTGTTCTTCTCGAGAAACTTGCGTCGAGCTTCTCCAACAGCAAGTTTCCTTCTTTGACCCCGGCTCATTTCTGCAGTGAATTCTGGAACAGACTCAACTGAGAAATCTGCAAGACTCTTCTTCACGACAACTCGATCATCCTCAAGGTAGCGCCGTCTTCTCTTGGATCCATGAATCCGATCGAATATATCTTCGTCGTCTTCAGCTTCAGCAGGAACCTCCACCGAACCTGATAGTTTCCAACTCGATGCCTCGTCGACATTCAACTCATCAGTCTTACTTTCACCTTCCTCATCTCCGCTTTCTGCATTAGAGCTCGGTTTTTGACTCTTTTGGAAGATGTAAAATCGATCACTACTCGATGCGATTCGATGGCCATTGCCATGAATATCACCTCCTTCGACGTCAGCGTCTGCTGCAGCCCTTTCCATCTCAAGCTGCGCGTTCTTTTTCCGCGCTTTCATTATTTGTCGGTTTAGTTGGCTGGTTTTCAAGAAGCTCAGGATCTGCGTGCGAGAGTATGCTTCTGGGTTGCCTGCCAGAGGAATAAACTTCTCTCTCGCTTCTTGACGATGATCACGCTGGATTCTTGCGATCATATCCTTTTGCAAGTGGCCTGGCAATGCGAAAACTGCATCAAGGTCGATACGCGATAACTGCGAGGCGTCCAAGACAATGTCATCCACAGTCATTTCCTCGTCGCTGTCATCGCTTTTGGTCTCCTCAGCGTCCACATGTCGGGTCGTAATTACAGTTTCCTCGCGTTCAACTGCACTTGGTTCTGGCATTGGTTCGTGACCTTTCTTCTCCTCGTCAGAATCATCGATCTTAATTACATCGTCCTCCTTGTGCTCAGAAGCTGCGGTCTTGGTACCAGGCAATAGAAAATTCGGTGCCACCGCAGAATTCGTCACCGGCTTGCCACCATTCTTTTTTAGCTCTTCACGGTAAAGCTTGAGTCGATTCAGCAAAATACGTTGTGCAGTTTGCTTCAGATTTGCAGCCTATGTGCAGATCATCCCATCATATTCAGTATCAACCCCTATATGGTAATTCTGCTCATATAACGTACCTGATGCTCCTGTCGACGTCGTCGTCGCGCAACAGTACGTTTCTTGATCTCGGGTGTATTCCCATCAAATACAAACACGGGACGAATCCGATAAAATAGTAATTTCGCAACCCGATGAAACGTGCCAATCAAATGCGCATTCTTGATCATATTGCCTTCATCATCACGCATCGCTTTAATAAATTGCGTGAGCCAGATACTCGCATCGACCGCCAAGACACTTGATGCCAACGTTTCAATCTCAATCTGCCGACCTACAGGCGCCAATAGCATCCACAGATTCTGAACACCCATGTTGCTGTTGTCTTTTCAATCCACTTCCCAGGTCTGCGAGGGGAAACCAAGAAACACCATCATTCTGTTTTAGACCGAAAGCTATGTGCACTACCTTATTTACGTATACCCATTCGTTTTTTCAATACATTTGGTACACTATTTCAGGATGTGCCACTCGAAAAAGGGTTGTTCGCGGGTTTCCGCATCTTTGGTGGTTGAAGACTGGCATTCTGGAGGGAAGATGGTGTCCTCGTTGGCGGGTAAGCGTGCGTTGATTGTAGGTTTGCTCAACAAACACTCGTTGGCAGCAAGTGTTACGCGTGCACTATTGGACCATGGCGCGAGCTGCGTAGTCGCAGCACGTACGCCACTGACCGAGAGCCATATCAAAGCATGTGCATTTGCAACGAACGCGTCGACCCAAATGTTTCATTTCGCCGCCTGTGATGTTGAGCACGACGCGTCGATTGCAGCACTGATGGAGCAATGTGGTCGTGTATTTGACGGTGAGCTCGATATTCTCGTGCACTCGGTCGCATTTGCACCACGCGAGACGTTCCAACCGAAAGGCACCTTGCATGCGACGCGTGCTGCATGGAATCAAGCGCTGGATGTCAGTGCTTATAGTCTCATCGCTCTCAGTCGTGCAGCGTATCCAATGCTAACTGCCGGAAACGAAAGAGACCGTTCCATCATGGCGTTATCGTACGCAGGAGCAAACAAGGTACAGTCTGTGATACGCCATCATGGGGTATGGGGTACTCAGCTAATGAAAAAGGATGGTGGATTTTGAACAGGTCGTTCCGAGTTACAATATCATGGGTCCAGCAAAAGCAGCGCTGGAAGCCACATCAAGACAGCTTGCATACGAGCTAGGAGAAGATGGAATCCGCGTCAACTGTCTTAGCCCTGGTCCAATGAACACTGTGTCTGCCAGAGGCATCCCGGGTATTTCGGTGCGTGTAGGCTATTGGCGTTTGTATGCTCTGGATAGTTTCTAAACTGCGCTGTCATCTCATAGAAAATGAGAAAATACGCTGAAGAGCATGCGCCACTTCGTCGTAATGCATCTGGGGCGGATGTGGGCGAGCTGGCAGCATTTTTAGCAAGTGATGCGGCTGCTTCGATTTCGGGGCAGACATTTTATGGTGAGCGATGTAGCAAGTTTGATCTCTTGCATTGCCGTGTTGACGCTTTTGTTTGTTATTGCAGTCGACGGAGGTCTCAGCATTATGGCTCCATACGTAAAAGATTCTGAGCATTCACATGAGTAGTCGTCAACTCACCACATGAAGATCTGGTAAACACTTGTACATGCTATTTTCAGAGGTTGTTTCTTGCATATCTTCCAATCATCGTGCACACTGCTTCCGTAGTGGAGGTCGCTTGACCCAAGAAAAACGCTCCGCAAAAGGATGGTGTCGTTGGTCCACGCGCAAATCGGAGACGTGGTCGAATTCCCATCGGGTGGAAATGGTGTATCAACGGCGGTAACACAAGGTCGCGTGATAGATGTTGATCCTACGACTCCGTATCGATGTTCCGTTCAAGTGTCCGCGTTTGAACCGTTTCGACAGCTCGATCTCTCTCAGATCCCATTCAAGATTGTATATGCCATTGGAGACATTACAAAGCTCTCTCCGGCAATGATTGGATGGGAAATTGAGATCGTCCAAGACGAGGAAGGTCCTCGACCGACTCGAGAATGCGGAGTTATCAAGCAAGTCGATTGCGACCTCAACTGTGCATTAGTTGCGTTTGAGGATGGACACAAGGATTGGCGTGATCTCACGATGAACACCTTCAAAGTAGTAGGTCGGACCTCAACTTTCAATCTAAGCAGCCCATCGAAGTCTGCTTCAAGTATATCACAACCTCTCGATATTGCTGATGTTTTAAGTCCTCAACCAAAAGTTAGTGTAGCGCGTGCAATCCAAGCTCCTCTTTCTGTGTTAGAAGCAAATGAGTTTGAGTGGTACACGGAAGGTGGATATGTCGAACTGTGTGATTACGAAGGGCAGTTCCACGAAGGTGCACTACTGTGCTCTGTACGTGACAAGATACTTCAGTTGTACAACGAAACACATCAGTTCTTTGAGATTCACATGCTGCAGCAAAGTTTCAAGGTTATTGTTCATGGGCTAGTCACATTGAAGTCAGTTCCACTCGGTCAAGCCATCGAAGTCTATTCACCAATGCACGGTGATTTTCGCCGCGGACTGGTCCTGAGGCCAGCAGAGGTGGGAAAACTCACGCCGATTCGATTTGACGATATTGGTCTCGAATGGCTCGATTTAACTTCGCAGACCTTCAAATTGCTCTTTATGACGTCATCAATTGCGTCTACAGAGTCAATCGATCGATCTTTGCAAGATACAACCGTCAATGAACCCACAAACAATTACCAAATAGGAGAGACTGTGGATACTCAGTTGTCAGCATCGTGTTCGGCTGAACAACACGTGATAAGCGAAGGTAAATCCAGTACTGGCAATTCTTCTCTTGAGCGACGGCACAAGCATCATCATGATCTAATACCACCAGTACTTCGTGTCGGTCAAGCGGTTGAGTTGTTTGATCCATCCACGAAACAGTTCATCAAATATCGAGTAGTTCAAGTGTACAACCCTGAAGAACCCACCAAGTACGATCTAGAGCTTACGCCAAACAGCAGCGGGTCAAATTTGGCGCTGTCCGTCGCGCGTGGAGCTGATGCCGAGAGATTCATGACCGTCGACATTACAACCGTGAAAGCGCGGGTGCTACTCACAGTGGATGATTGGGGAACTTGCGAACCAATACTTCGTGGGTATCGAGTGGACGTGTATGACAAGATGGATCGATCTGTGCTCAGCGGCAAGATCATTGCTAGCACTGTGGAAGCTGCAACAGGACCTCGTGTTCACGTGAAATTGCAAGACGGCTCAAAGCGATGGTTTGATGTCAAACACACGAAGATCAAGCTGAAACTTCAAGGAGATTCATTCGTTAGAAGCACTGATCCAAGTCCACCACAGGATATCCCTTCCACGAGTTTAATTTCAGATTCAATGTGGGAACGAGTGGACCCGCCAACGGTCGAACCAGCGGCACCCAAGATGGCTGTTCTGGGTCGACAACAGAGTGAGAAGATTCGATATGAGCCGCATGTGCGATCTCAACTCACACGCCAGGCGACTACACCACACATGACCCAAACGAGTACGCCGTTACGTGTTCCTTCGTTGGATTTTCAGACTGTAGCTCGTCATAACGACGAACCAGACGTAACTTTGCCCGACCTACCTGAATCCACGCACATCAAAGTACCTCGTGATACCAATCGATCCGCTGATTCGAACGGTGAAGCTCTTAGTGATTTACTACCAGCGATGGATGATGTGTGGGTGGAAGAATCGACAGAAGAAAGAGGAATTGTTATGACGCGGTATGTTCACTTGGGGACTGGAGAAGTCTCCTACAACATCCCCCAATGGCTCAAGACAACCAATGATGGGATCGGCGAGGCATTCATTGTAAACACAGTCACTGGCGTGAGATTTCAACCTCCAGGGGCATCCTCAAGTCATGGTGGAACGCCACGACCGAGTGACCGTGCTGCCGTCGTGACCCTGCCCATTGGTCCCATCGAAGCTGCTCGAGTTGTAAACCGACTTACCACGGGACTCTCGAGTGCCGACTTGTTAGCAGAAGCATTTGGCTCCTGATATTGCTACTGCTGCGATGGCAACTCATCAGCTTTTACAAAGTGGAAGGGAGTGTGTAGAACGATTTTATATTCACGGCACACCGTATAGACTTCCATGTTGGAGGGAGACATCTACATAGACATGCACTGACCACAAGGGTGTTGCATCTATTCATTACGAAGTTGACGCCAGCCACTGCGGCCACCATTGTTGCCACCATTGTTGTTACCACCAAAGACGGAGTTGAACGTGAACGAGTTGCCACCCTGGCGGTTGCCACCTTGGTTGTTGCCCTGGTTACCGTTGTTACCAGGACGGTTACCACCATTGTTGTTGTTACCACCATTGTTGCCACCTGGACGGTTACCACCGTTGTTGTTACCACCATTGTTGTTGTTGCCACCGTTGTTGTTGTGGTGTGTTGGATCATAGTAGTGTTATTTTGTGTGTGGGAGGTATAATGAGGTCGTATAGCTCAGTCGGTAGAGCGCAGTGCTAATAACGCTGTGGTCCTGGGTTCGAGCCCCAGTATGACCATCTCTTTGC
>JAADWU010000260.1:0-15175 GCA_023336255.1 Pythium graminicola
ACTGTAGCGTACACGTACTGAGCATGGGATTGCTGATATAGGCTTCGACCATGGAGGCTCTCCCTCGGATAGGTCGGAGCAAAGCATCGCGAACATTGTTGTTCACGAAGATGACAGCCCCCAAGCCAATCGCTGGCGACACAACAGGAGTGAGTGTATCCTGTAACGGAGAGACGTCGGCATTAATCGCTGCTTGGTCACCCCTGGAGACAACGTCTATCGACTGCGACTGGTATTCACCGCTCTTGGCCTCCAGCACGGCTCGTATGCGCGCAACACGGTTGGCTCGGATAGACGAAAACACTCGGACTGGATTTCTCATCGGCAGAGTGACTGGTTGTGTCTCGTTTGTGCCAAGAATCCGTGTGTCTTCAGTCATTGGCGAGTCCTCAACGAGCGGTCGCATAAACATATCCATGTTGGCGCTAGCATCGGCCAACTGCGGCTGGGTAAAGTCGATTTCATGGAGAGGTCGTCGAGGGGTTACTGCTGTCGCCACTGGTGGCGTTCGCAATCGTGAAGGTTGTGCAGAGAGCTCAGCAAACGGCAAGAATTTGCTCGTCAGTTGACCGGTGCCGGGTAGAACGGGACGACTGTGTCTTGCTTGCGAAGTCCCAAATAAAAGTTGACGACGAGATGGTGATGGTGCAGCAGCGTATGGCAGCACCAAGCCATCTGTAGGTGACGGCTTGTCTAGTGGTGAGTCGTCATCGTCGTTATTGAGTGGTTCTGCAGCTGGTGGTGTCGGTGGTAGTGGTTTCGTTTGTCGCGGTGGAGGCTGTTTCCTCACCGTGACGACGACTTTTGCGGGTGGCATTGGTCGACTCGGGTTGTCAGGAAGACGCGCTTCGTTTGACGGTGGCCGAGTCGTTGACGCATCGGATTGGGGCGTTGAGAGTCGACTGGATACTACTGAATACGGAGTAGTGGCTCGACTTCCCCGATCGCTCAATGCATTGGCTTCATCGTCCGACCACTCTCTCCACTCCTCTATTTCGATTTCATCACCTGCGTGTGGTGTCAACCCACGCGAATCCAGTCCGCTACTCGCAAGTGAACTTGCTGTCGACACACGTTCGTCTTTGTTCCTCATATCTTCAGAGTCGTAGGTTTCGCGCGCAGACTCGATGAACCGCTTCCACGCCTCCTTGACATCTTCCGTGTCTCGTTCTGCATCCTCGTCTTCTTGTCGCCGTCGTTTCATCTCTTCTTCAAACTCCTTTCGGAGACGTGATTGCCGTGCTCGTGCCGCTCGAGATATGCGGTCCAGCTTATCGTCCTTCGTACCAATAACTGACTGTTTCTTTGTCCTGCTTGCTCCACCTCCGCTTGAATGGGTGCTCGGCTTGGGGGTCGATGGAGGCGTTGGTACTATCGACTTTGTGTCTTTAGCGGCGCCAGTTCGATGGTTGGCTTTTGTGTTGACTGATCTAACGCCTACATCTGCCGGAGCGTTTGGTGATGTCACCGAGCGAGAGCTACTGCTCGGGTTGGCAAGAGCACCCAACGTGGAGACAGCAGCCTTGTCACTCTTACCAACCTTGCCGTTCTTCTTGCCGCTCGAATCCGAACTCTTGGCGTTTATGGCTTTGGCTTTCATTTCTTTCTGCCTCAACAAGTCGGCTGGCCGTTCCTCTTCTTTCTTGCGACGAACTTCCTCTAGTAGCCTCAGCATTCGCCGCCCTTTCGCAGTGTCACGCATCTTTCGCCACCACGTCTGCAATTTGATGGCACACCACAATTCTATGAGTCGGCGTTTTCTCTGTATTTCTCCAATGCGACGGACTGCATGATCCACTGTGAACAGCGCGAGATGCTTTGAAAAGTGCATCAAATCCGTGAAATCAATCTTGTGACGACCGGTAATCAGTTTCTTGCCTTTTACGAGATCATAGACGTCGGTACTATTGCTGGTCGAACTCATTACTGCACGGCGTTGGAGATCTGAGAGTGTTGTGAGCTCTTCCACAAGTGCAGCCGTGGTGTTGCCGAAAACCTCAAGCTCCTCCACACGACTGCAGAATGCAGCACGAGAGCGCACCCATTTTAACGTGTTTCGCTTGATCACATGTGCTGCTGCTCTTTCTCGGACGCATTGGTACGCATACGAAGCTTCCATCTTGCGTCGCTTTGCCTTTTCCCAGTCCAACGCCCGTTGTTGAGGACTTCTCATGTCCCTCAATGCATCCTCCTCCTCTTCTTCTTCATCTGAATTTCTAGAGTCGTCAAAAATGCCCGAACGCTCCCATTTCTCCACCATTTGTCTCGCTTCGATGGCCACTTCGGCGAGACATACGTGACCAGCTTGCAAACCTTGGAGCTGCTCGAGTAGTCGGACGAGCGGGTCATTGTCGCGGTCGTCACCTGGCTTGAACGAAGACAGCAGTGCAAGCACATCGTTCCCCCACGAATGGAGGCGGTGTTTATCCATAGGACTGAGAACATGACCAAGTGAGAGCGCCTCGGTATCAGCAAGGCGTCGTACGTGGCGGACGATTCGTTCAATTTCAGCATGGTTCTCTGGCTGGAGAAGGAATTCGTAATGGTGGGCTTGCGCGAGTCGTTCTTGACGTTTGGATTTGGCAACAGGAACAACGAATTGTTCGGTGATTGATGCACGTCGGTTTTTGCGACGCGCAAACTCGACCTTCAAGCGCTGGTCCTGCCAAAGAACAACACCACAGCAACTTTTGTCACGAGTGTGATTCCTATGGATAACATTTGAGCATACACGTACTGCAATATCGCTGACACTTCCGCGCTTGGACATCATCGAAGACGGTGTGCCTTGAGCGTCAGTTGGTGACTTGGTGTACCTGCACTGAGTCACATCATCGCACACTGTTTCGCCCACTAGAAATAAACGTCCCACCAATATATCGAATCGTTGGTTCGACCATGCATTCATTACCAGTACATACTTAGCCAGCATGAGCGGCCGCGATGGCTCCCGCAGCGACTGCGAGGATGAAGCTCCAGAGAAACAGGAACACATCGTCAACCGACTTGCGTGCCTTGGAGATGTAACCCTTGAGTGCTGGTCTGCTTGCCAACGCCAGGTTGCCGATGAAACCCATATCATCGTCCTGGGGGTTGGCAACCTCTGGTAATTTCAAGACAGTGTGCAACACACCACCGACGATCCCGAACAAGACGCGGAGCAAAAGCACGCAGAAAATGATCGGTGGTTGGTACACCCAGGATGCCAGGAAACCCAATAGGTTGGGAATATTAGGGATAAAGCTGCTCCCAAACGACGCCGAGGAAGCACTGGCGCTCTCGCTCTTGCGTTGCGATACAAACACACGCTCCATCTGGTCCATCAGCGCTGGCTCAAGCTGCAAACAAACCACCAGCATTAATTGGGTAACGAATCTCACGAAAACCTGCGGACACTAACATTTTCTCGCTGCATTTGCTGTCGGATCGACTCGAGCGACACGCCGTTCGCAACGAGCTGTTGGTACGAGAGGAAGAGCGGGTTTGTGGTAAGAAGATCTACCGTTGGGGATACATCATCGTTAGAGATTGTATACAAAAAATAAGAGCGACGTCAAACGCACCTGTTGTAATGTTCTGGAGATCGGTCGCAAACGCTAATATCCATCACAACATGCCATGATGAGACCCTAGAAGCGACATACCGACATCTCCACCCACACGTACCGAGGTAGAGCGCTGCCCCCACGATCACAAGCAATATCAGCTTTTCTTCGACCGTGCGAATCCGCAGCGCGAGTGCATGACGACTATATGCCGGCTCGACAGTCATCTCAGGTGTCGTACTGAGCTCCTTGCGCACTGACGAGACGGTATCAGCATCTGCACCATCAACCGAAGCCATGGACGACGGTGTCGTGTCACTAGAAGCACTTGCGGTCCCATTGCCGGATAGGATTTCTTGTACCATCGCTTCTTTCTTCTGACGACGTGCTTGGGCGTCTCGACGACGCTGCGCTGGATCCACACGCGGAGGGAATTTCGTAGCCGTCTTTTCAGTCGTCTCAGTGTCGATTTCCTTGGTCGTAGAAGGCAAATCTGTCGCCTCGAGCAATTCGGCAATTCCTTCGTCCATGGCTTTTTCAACCGCGTCGTTCTCTGGCTGTAGAGAGTCAATTTGACCCGTTAACAGCTTCAACCGACGCTCTCCACCTGCTAAAACACGTGCACGTCGTGCTGCACGCTTCTCTGCCGCCGTTGGCGCACGCGGTGCCGTCAAAGAGACGTCCTCGTCACTCATGACTCTGGTGGTGGTGGTGATCAAGGGAAACGCGCGATCCAAGTGACTGCAATCACAAAACACGGTGGATCTTTATTACCTCTGTATAATGACATGTCACTACTGAGAGTTAAGGTTTTTCCCCACGTCAGCAACTGACCAATCATACAAACGAATCGTGTTGGTATGGTTCAAAGCCGGGCCATGTCGTGACTCACCCTTCATCACTAGATTCGTCTCCATTTGGTGGTACACTGTCCAGAAAAACCTTAAAACCTCGTGTCGCCCCATCCAGAGGTTCAACTCTGGATCCAGCCACTGGATGGCGCATTCGCATTGGGCAATCGTCTTCGTCATTGCGCTCATGTTTCGCGGAATCGTCCAGCGCTCGACGTTGCTGACGGCGGCAGCGTCGCGTCGCGTCGCATTGCGTCCACTCGCCACTGCAGCGACAGACAAATTTGCTCGTACTGATGCCTTTGTGCGTCGTCATTTGGGCTCAGGTGGACACGACCAAGAGACCATGCTCAAGGTCGTGGGCTTTCCCAGTGTCGATGCGCTCATTGACGCTACAGTGCCGCAAGAGATTCGACTGACCAAGCCACTGGACCTCCCACCACCGCTGTCAGAGAGCGAAGCACTTGCCAAGCTCAAGTCCATTGCCAGCAAGAACCAAACGCTCAAGTCGTTTATTGGCATGGGCTACTACGACTGCATCACGCCACCACCAATTCAACGTAATATTTTGGAAAACCCAGGATGGTACACCTCGTACACGCCATACCAAGCTGAAGTGTCGCAGGGTCGGTTGGAAATGTTGCTCAACTTTCAAACCATGGTGATTGAACTCACGGGAATGGAGTTTTCGAACGCCTCGCTATTGGATGAGGGCACAGCCGCGGCCGAAGCCATGACGCTGTCACACGGATCGGCGAGCGGCAAGCGCCATGCATTCTTTGTGTCCGAGGACTGTCACCCGCAAACCATTGGCGTCATGAAGACCCGTGCCGAGAACGTTGGCATTGAGCTCGTCGTGGGCAACCCGCTCAAGGATCTGCCCCTCGGTACGGACGAAGCCAAGCGTTTCAGCGGTGTGCTTGTGCAGTACCCCAACACGTTTGGTGACGTCAAGGACTATACCAAGTTTATTGAGGATGCCCACGCCGACGGTATGCTTGTCTCGGTTGCGGCCGATCTACTCTCGCTCACGAAGCTTACGCCGCCGGGTGAGCTTGGTGCTGACATTACGGTTGGCTCGGCCCAGCGTTTCGGTGTCCCGATGATGTTTGGTGGTCCGCACGCCGCGTACTTGGCAACGACCAAGAAGCACTACCGTAAGCTTCCCGGTCGTATCATTGGAGTGTCCAAGGATTCACGTGGTGAGCCGGCCTTGCGCATGGCGATGCAAACGCGTGAGCAGCATATCCGTCGTGACAAAGCAACGAGCAACATTTGTACGGCACAAGCGCTGTTGGCCAACATGGCCGCGGCCTACGCCGTGTACCATGGCCCCGAGGGTGTGGCTGCGATCGCTGACCGCGTCAACCTCTACGCGGCGACGTTGGCGGCTGGTATCCAGGAATTTACGAACGCCCGCGTACGCAACAAGTTCTTCTTCGACACACTCGACATTGACGTCTCGAGCACCGGATACTCGGCACAGGAAGTTGCCCGTCTTGCGGCCAAGAATGGGATCAACGTGCGTGTGATTGATGATATCCGCATCGGTGTCGCCATGGGCGAGACTGTGGACCTTGAAGATCTCGTGGTGATCATCCAATCGTTGGGTGGGGACAAGCTCACTGGTGCCAAGCAGCTCAAGACGCTCCAGGCACGTGCCGAAGAGATCCAGTGTGAGAGTATTCCGTCGTCGCTCCGTCGCTCGTCGCCATTCTTGGAGCACGGTATCTTCAAGAAACACCGCTCTGAGACTGAGCTTATGCGCTACCTCAAGGCGCTCGAAGACAAGGATTTAGCACTCAACCGCTCGATGATCTCGCTGGGCTCGTGCACCATGAAGCTCAACTCAGTCTCGGAGCTTGCGCCAGTTTCGTGGAACGAATTCATGAATGTCCATCCGTTTGTGCCGCAGGAACAGGCCGCCGGATACCTCGAGATGATTGAGACGCTCAATGCGACGCTCGCCGAGATCACCGGCTTTAGTGCCGTGTCGACACAGCCCAATTCGGGTGCCCAGGGTGAATACGCCGGGCTTCTTGTTATCCGTGAGTACCAGCGTTCGTTGGGCGAAGGTCACCGTAACGTGTGCTTGATCCCTGTCTCCGCCCACGGCACCAACCCTGCAAGTGCCGTTATGGCGGGCATGAAGGTCGTGGTTGTCAAGTCGGATGACCGTGGTAACATTGACCGTGTCGACTTGGAAGAAAAGGTCAAGAAGCACGCCCATGAGCTCAGTGCCCTCATGATCACGTATCCCTCGACGTTTGGTGTGTTTGAAGAAGGCGTCAAGGACATGTGTGAACTCATCCACGCGCATGGCGGTCAAGTGTACATGGATGGTGCCAACATGAACGCCCAGGTTGCGCTGTGCAACCCTGGCAACATTGGGGCTGACGTGTGCCACCTCAACTTGCACAAGACGTTCTGTATTCCTCACGGTGGTGGCGGTCCGGGTGTTGGCTCGATCGGTGTCGCCGCGCACTTGGCACCGTTCCTTCCAGGTCACACGGTCGTCCCAGTTGGTGGTGAAGGCAAGCACACTGTGGCCAAGACCAAGTCCGCTGTGAGTGCTGGTCCATTTGGCAGTGCTGGAATTTTGCCCATTTCGTGGATGTATATTCACATGTTGGGTGAGGCTGGTTTGAAGCAGGCGACGCAGACTGCAATTCTCAACGCCAATTACATGGCCAAGACGCTCGAAAAGCACTACGACATTGTGTTCTTGGGGAAGAACGGCACGTGCGCGCACGAGTTCATCATTGACATTCGTCCGTTCAAGGATATTGGCATAGTCGAAGAAGATATTGCGAAGCGTCTCCAGGACTTTGGCTTCCATAGCCCGACCATGTCGTGGCCTGTGCCTGGCACCCTCATGATAGAGCCAACTGAGAGTGAAAGCAAGGAAGAGCTTGACCGTTTCTGTGACGCGATGATCACGATCCGCCAGGAGATTGAGGATGTGCGCGCTGGAATAATCGCTGTCGCGGACTCTCCACTCAAGCACGCGCCCCACACGCTCGATGTTGTCACGGCCGAGAACTGGACGCGCAAGTACTCGCGTCAGCAAGGTGGCTTCCCGGCCAAGTGGCAACAGGGAGGCAAGAACAAGTCGTACTGGCCGTCCGTGGGCCGCGTCGACAATGTCCACGGCGATCGTAACCTCGTCTGCAGCTGCCCGCCGCTCTCGGACTACGAGTAAATAGACTGGGAATGTGCAAATCCCGTTGTCTGCCTTCTCTCCCCTCCCCGGGATGCGGGCGGGGGTATTGGAACGCAGTGAGACCACAATACACACAGTCGTTTGGTTTTGTCACAATGGTGCGAAGAGGATTGTAGGGTTGGATTGGTACAACAGTTCTTGTACGGCAATGTAGTCGAAACTCTGGGAGCGCAGGTTCGTGGTTACCCGTGGGATGCTGGTCGTAAACTTGGGGATCTTGGTCATGTCACGCTTGCGTCCGTCGCTGCGCACTTGGCCTTCCCATCCGTTGATCCCGCAAAGTGTGAGCCACTTGGTCTCTTTCAGCATCAACGGTGCGTACTTCTTTTGACTCACGGGATCATCGATCATCTCAAAGAAAGTCGATAGCTTGTCGTAACTCTTGTGCGGCTGCAGATATTGAGTGAGTCTTGTGTACAAAGTAGCAGAATTGGACGTACTTACACGAAACCAAAATACCAGTCCCATTTCTTCTTTGAGCGTGAGAAACTCGAGAAAGTCAGCGTCAAAGCGCATGTATCGATAGTCAAAACTGTTTATCTGAAGCACATTGTGTTTGTCGAAGACCCTACAAACCGATATGAGTTACGTGGTTCATACCATACATTTCGTCAACTCACCATTTGCGTTCGATATCAAAGATGAGAATGGCAGGATCCAGTACGTCACGAGGGATGGCCTGGTACGTCCTCTCCAATTGTGTGATAGAGAGAAAAACCGTGCGTTGGGGCGACGGTGCATGAGGCCACTGCAGAGACGTTGGTCGTGGAAACGTCAAATGTGCGTGAGCACTCACAGTCCGCGTCCCAATATTTTCGCTTCTGTTCGGCAAGTGCACAAGTTCATTTGTGATTGCCTCGACCTGTACGAGTTGTTCTCGTTTGGTCGCTTGCTGAAGTCGCTGCAATCGACTCTCTTTCATGGTGAGTTCCACCAGACGTGCCATGAGTTGCTCGGGTTGGAATTTGGTTTCGTACGCGTTTCGTGATTTGAGTTCGGCCCTCAACTCGCTCGTACTCATGGCCCATGGGTCGAGAACTTTTCCGAGCGATGCAAATCGTAAGTAAATCGTGTCGTTGGGCGCAATATCTACAAAACAAGAATCCATTAGTCACCGAGCCAACGACTATCCACAGGTCGCTTTCGTAACTTACAGTAACCATCGAGCGTGCCATCGAGACGGAGAATCCGTCCTTTAAACGTGTAAAACTGTTCGGACGGAGGCAATTGGGCGTACGGACTCTTGGTAATGACCCATTGGGACATGAGGAAATATCGTAAGTCTTCTACTGTCGCTGTTGATCGTACAATGGTCTGAAACTTGACTTGTTTGAACACTGGCGGCGTATACAATGACGCCGTCACGTCAGTACCAATGGGAAACGGAGGAATCTGACAGGTCGCAACAAAGACCGTGATCGTATCACTCGCGGTGGGTTGTCGTGCCACCCGATTCACTTGGCGGTTGCCTTTAGAAGGGGACGCTGCGCGCGGTGGGCGCGCAGGAGACAACACATTATTGTTGCCGTCGATGCCCATGATGTGATGATCTTGCCGGCGTCGTTGTGTGACTTTGAAAATAGATTTTAACGTCAGAGAAACGGTTTTCGAAAGCATAGATACGCGAGAATCATATCAAGTTGTCCGACGACGCCATCGACAATGAAAACGGGAGATAAAGACGATGGCATCGACACCTTGCAGGTAGATTCCCTTGCATGGAGATAACTTCAACGGAGCAGAGCAACGGGTTCGCGGGTTCGAGACAAATGGGTTTATGGGCTCACGGGTTCCTGTCTCTTATCGGCCTGTCAACGTGGCAATCCATGACTTGCCCACCTTTATTTTGCAATTATTTTCCTATAATTGCACAAAGAGAGTGAAAATGTCTATACCTGTAAATATTGAGATTCAACTTGACTTTATCTGAAAGGTCTTGGGAGAGCAAGTGCGTGAGGGAGGAGGGGGACACTTGGAAGCGACAGCACAAGGCAGAGCAACCATGGACAAAGCGCTACTCACTCGCGCGACTAGTAAGGATGATACGCCCACACCTGGCTATCTCTATGGAGAAATTGCACGCATGACGCAACATAGTTATGATACGTGCTCCAAAGTCATGGAGTTTTTGATTTCTCGTGTCAAAAACAAACATCATACAGTCAAATTCAAAGCATTGCAAGTTATCAAGCACGTTTGTCGTGATGGTCGTGTCGATTTCAAGCGTGAAATGCAAAAACATATTCCGACGATCAAAGAATGTTTGCGTACGAAGGTGTTCCATGTTGATAAAAGGAGAGAGAAGATACTAATCGAGTGATCTTGTAGAATTTCGAGGACCACCGGATCCGTTGAAGGGCGACGAGTACTATCGTCGTGTACGCGAAGCGGCAAAAGAGTGCCTTGATGCGATTTACGATACTGACAATGCACCAGGTCTTGGTGGTATGGGCATGTCGGCGCGTATTCAGGGTGTTGGCAATCCAGCAGATCAGGCCTCGAGCGGTTCTGGGTGGGGTGCCAAGCTTCCGTGGGGCAAGAGCTCAAACGCGAACGAACCACCACCGTCTAACATTGGCAATCTCCCGAGTTACAATAACCCTGGTGGCTTTGGTGGTGGTGGTGGTGGTGGATACGGTGGGGATCCCAACGGTGGTGGCTATGGTGGACCAGGTGGCTATGGTGGCCCCGCTCCGGGCGGGTATGGCGGTCCCAGTGGCCCTGGTGGTTACAATGGCCCACAAGGCACCTACGGTGGCCCCGCACCTGCGTATGGACAACCTGCGCCGTACTCGGATACCCCTGGTGGATTCGGCGGTGCACCTCCTCCGTATGGAGGAGGCTCGTCACAGTTTGGTGGTCCACCTGTGAACGATCAGAAGATTGCTGGCTTTGGCAACCCAATGTACCAAGATCCGCGTGGTATGTTCATTTTGCTTCGTGTGCCATGAGGACTAAATCTAACTTTCCGCTATTGTCATTGATGCGTGTCCCCACAGCAGACGAGAAGAGTGGATTCTTCAAGGGCCTTGCCGAGAAGGCAGCATCCAAGTTTGCAAGACCAGATCCACGACCAACTTTTGGTGGCCCTCCGCCAGGTTCAGCAAATGCACCGGATGGCTGGAGTTTTGCGACAAACCGTGGTCCTACGAGTGGTGCCTACGGTATCTCGGCAGGTTCATACAATCCAAACGAAACGTACCAGCCCGGCGGCGGCTACAACATGGGCAACTCGACCTATGGCGCGAATGACCAACAACAGTCTCAAATGTCCCAGTTGAAGGAGAAAGCGTACGATGGTGATCGTAAGAAGGGTCGTGTTGGTGGTGCGTGGTCAGCGGTTGACCCAGCTCCGGCTCCTCCTCCTGCACCTACTGACAACCGAACGCAAAGCTTCGGTGGTGACTCACGCAATCGATCATCATCACGTGCTGGTGGTGGTGATTATGGGTACCAACCGCAGCAGCCACCCAAGCCAGAGTACACTCCGACTCCATCCGCACCATCACCAGCTCGTGCTACTGGCCAGACGTCGGGTGCACAGTCGGATGGGAACTATGAGCGTAGCTTGGTCTCAGCACTGTGCGCGCCCGGTGGCATGCGCGCCATTCCACCGAAGGACAAGCTCGATGCCTTCATCAAGAGTGCTTTGACGCTGGACGCTGAGATTGTGGGGCCGATGCTAGAAGACTGCTTGGCTGATGCCCAATGGACGGTAGTATCCAAGGCACTTGCTACCATTGACGCTTTGATCAAGGCGGACGGCTGTGAAGATTACACGGATTACTTCACAGAGAACTTTAGCGAGATCGAGTCCTGTGCAAAATCGGACAAGGCAGCTGTACGAGACCGCGCTGTGAAGATCCTGAACCATCTGGGTCAAGGCTCTTCAGTATCCGCATCAGCTCCACCGGCTGGGGGACCTGCTCCTCGTGCAAGCCGATCACGGCCTGCTCCTGCGCCGTCCCAGGAAACCGACCTTCTTGGCTTTGGTGACGATGAGCCAAGCAATGGTGATGGTGGGAGCCTCTTTTCTGGCTTGCAAACGGGTGGTATTGCCGCTCAAGCGGCTCCTCCAACTGCACCGAATTCAGCTCCAGCTTCGAGTACCAACAGTGTGGTTGACATGTTTGGTGGTCTCAGTTTGCAAGGAAGTACTCCGGCCGCCGCTCCACCTGCTCCAGTTTCCGCTCCTGCACCAGCTCCCGCGGCGCCATCAGTGCCCAACACGTCTTCGTCATCTTCGCTAATCCTGGATCCACTCCTTGAGCCTGTGTCCGTTGCACAGACCGTGAACCGTAACATGGGATCGCAGATGAACATGGGAATGGGTGGTATGAACCCTCAGCAGATGCAGATGCAGCAAATGGCGCAGATGCAACAAATGCAGCAGATGCAATACATGCAACAAATGCAGTACATGCACATGCAGCAGCCAATGCCCGGAATGGGCATGGGTATGGCGCCGGGGATGACGCCGGGGATGACGTCTGGAATGGCCCCAGGTGGTGTCGGTATGGGTTCGCAAGTGATTGGCGCTGCGATGACACCGATGGGATACATTGCAAAGACCATTCATGAACCGACGGAAGAATCCGCGACCTCGGACACGGGTTTCAACTTCATGAAGAAGAAGGATGATTCGTTCAACTTCGTCATGGACGCGATGAAGAACAGCTGAACGCATCACGTGTAAATTATACCTCTTCCGTTTTGCCCTCGAGTGCACGTGCGATGAACGAAGTCGTGCATCCGTGTCTCATCAAAGTATACATTCGGCCTAGAGAAGTGGAGCCTTTAAGCTGAGCTGTTGGCGATGCATTCATATAGCCCAAATACAACATTTCAATCTGTTGCAATCGAGGTTACACATGTGCTTCATAGCACCACGTCTTCATCAAATCTTGGTCCGAGACAATCGACAATGAGCTCAAGTGTCTGGCTGAGTACTCGGCCGCCAACGTGGGAGCACACTTCATCTTCTCCTACCAGCTCCACCAACTCCCGGATTGTAGCTTTGACTTGGTTCATCACCTGTTCCATAGCACATGAGATGTGTTGCTACTGCTAGCATAGGCCTCTAAGGAACGACAACGCACCGTGTCGCAGTACACTGTCCGCGCAACCGCACTCTCACCCATACCCATCACATTAATGGGCTCAAAGCACATGCGCAACAGCACTTTATACATATCAGCCGTGTTTCAATCCTCCAAAAACACACAAACGAGCCCCTACCTTCCGACATTCGTTGCTGTCGTTCGTCCGTTGTGTCGTCATCCATGTCAAGCGCTGTCGTAATCACCGCCGTCACGAGTTGGTCGAATGCGCCAGCCTCCGATGCTTCCATGCAAACACGATCGACCATCGCGACGGCTTGTTCGTCGGTTGACGTCGATAGGACACGCCCAATCCAACTGTTGACCGGATCAGGTTCGTTCTCATCCACTCCACACGGACTCACAAAGAACGAAACACTCGACTCGTCTTCGTGCTTGAGGTGCTCGTAGCTCCCGAAGAGTGGGGATGTAGCTGTCGACAAACACTTGGATCGAGTGGTCGTACTGTCGCGAATACTGCGCTTTCCTTCGTTTCCACCTTCCCATCGGTGTCGCATCACAAAAGTCGCACATACAAATCGAAGCAATAGGGTGGCGTTCATTTCCTTTGGCATATTGCCGTTGTGACTTTGCCGCCCCCAACGTTCGGCAACTTCAACTTCCCTTGCACCTTTATTTAGCAACTGATTACATACATTATGTACATCTGTTGCTATTTCACGGTCAGCATTTCTGCGATGATTGCCATATTTCACGAGCTACACATTGGCAACATAGTGCGTCGTAGGAGACGAGACCATCTCTTCTTTCTCCAAGAGGTACAATGCGCTTGCACCACTCGAGGTGGCTCGCAAGAGTGTCCGTTGACTGGCACGTTTGGTCTCGAGCGATACGATCTCCTGGCTCATGACGGTTGGTTCTCCCGTGGCAAATGCCCTCACGTCTACACGCTCACCAATCTCTAGCAGTCGAAGGATTTGACTATACTCGATGGTGATCCCGTGGAACTCAAAGAGCAATTTGGCCACACTGTTGAAGCGAAAGAACGACAGTTGGAATCCAAACCGCTGGAGCACGAGACGTACGTCATCGGCATTCAAATAACCGGTTTTCGAACAGTCCAAGACCTCAAATTCGTGCTCCAAGTCATCGATACGGAGACCAGCCGCATCCAAAAACGTCTGAACGCGGTCGACAAACTCTGCTCGAAGTTGCACAGTCTCGGTGAAATGCTCAATCACGTCGCCTAAGGCCGTGGCATCCACGCGAACGATCGACGACACGAGAATAAAGTTCCGAAGGATTCGTGGTTGGAAAATGAACATGTTGAGGATGAATGGAAGCACCAGCATCACGATGAACACGAGGTTGAAATGTTGACGAATGGCATTCAGTTGGTACAAAATACACTGACAAAAGAGTGCAACAAACAACCCATTTGGCATCAAGGTCGACATGATGATAAAGTGCCACGTCTTGGGCGAGAATCCACGGAGGGGACGAGATCTTGAATCGATCACGTCGTTCGTGTGACGTCGACAACCAAGTGTTTCGAGTATCGTACGACCGTGTGCGGATGCGTTGTGTTTGTGCTGTTCCTGCACGCGTTCCATCGTTGCGATGGCATCCGTTGCTAGTTCACAATTCACGGCTTGGGTTTCGACAATGGCAATCTCTTGAAGGTACTGATATCGTCGATTGGCGTCGGTCGATGGAGTCTCCACGGCCGCGTCTTCGAGTGCATCGATGGCCCATGTGAGATACGCAGTCATGGCCATGTGCACGACGACGGATGTCCACGCAAAGATGAAATACGCAATGACAAATGAGAACTGGCTGTGGATGCAACTGGACGTTGCATCCATAGCCCACGCTAGGAACAACAAGAGGAGCCACGTCGTAACTTGGACTTCAATCATGTTAGAAATTTGATTGTCTTGAGCTTGACGAAGGTATTTCGAGAAAGGAAACGATTGAGGAAGTCCATACGCCGTGAGAAATTTGTGTCGGAGAATTCGGATTTGGACGACTTCGGGAATATCCGCTTTGGTCAATTGTTTGAGATTGGGACGTCGAGCATACGTGAAAAGGGACGCAAATCGATCATACCACGTGGGAAGCTTGGTCTTGGTGAGATGATCCACAAGATGTTGGGTCGAGATCAGTTCGGCTTTATCCACTTGAATATTCTTCCGACGTAATCGTACAAAAATGATCATTGCTTGAAAAATCAATGCAATCGCAACCATGAAAATCGTTAAATCAGCTGCTTGAAAAGCAATCATACGTGGACTATAGGGATCAAGTTGGGTCGCTTCTTTGAGAATTTTGATACCCAAGCCTATCAAACCTAAAATCATGAGTTCTCCAAACACTTTGGTCATCATTTCGTGATATTTGGTATAATGCACGAGATGGTGTGCCAATCGGTGGATCAAACGTTCAAGCAGCATGATAAAGACGACGAGGATGGAGACCATACCAAGCACGCGGATC
>JAADWU010000261.1:0-15145 GCA_023336255.1 Pythium graminicola
AGAACAGCGTGCACTCGAATATACGATGCACGAAAAAGAACTGCAAAGTGTACGTGCAGATCTCGAGGCAATTGAACGCAAGCGCACAGATGAAGCAAGCGTCTCGACGGAACTCCATGATCGTCAAGTGCGTATCCGTCGCGAAATTGCGCAACTTGAAGCTAACAAAGCCACTCTCGGAGACGACTTGAACGAGTTGTTGGAACGGCAAAAAGTCATCGAGAGTGAGCGCAAAGGACTCATGGAGGCACGCTACCAATTGGAGCTGGAAGTCAAGGGACTGGAAGAGCTCATTCGCATGGACGGTGTGAAGCGATCGTCGGGGGAGAAAGAGCTCCAGCAACTCGAACGCGAGATTGAGTCAAAGCAACGAGAACTCGATCACTCGATTACACCAGCATTCGAACAGGCCCAAGTCGCTTTTAAAGAATCGTCACGAGAGTTGCAGGATGCTGTCCGCCAATCAGAAGACTTGATTGCAAAGCAGAGCCGAAAGTCACAGTTCAAGACGCAGAAGGAGCGAGACGCGTACCTAAAGCACGAGATTAGTGAAATTGAGGGCCTCGCACGGCGTAAGACCCAAGATGCAGGAGCACTGAAGCGGGCAATTGAAAGCCTTCAACGTAGTGTCGAAGAGAACGAGCGTCTGAGCAAACAACAGAGCGAAGATTTGGAAGAACACAATCAAGTGCTAGAGAGCATCAACGCACAGTTGTATGCCCTCAAAGAGAAACGTAATGCACTCAACGAAGAACGCAAGGACAAATGGAAGCTCGAGAATGACCTGGCTTACGACGTCCGTAAGCTCTCCGAGAAGCTGAACCATGGTGAGAGTGTGCTTCAAAGCACGATGGCGTATGATGTCCGTCGTGGCCTAGCGGCTGTCCGGGAAATGAGCGAACGAGGGAAGTTCCGTGGAATCTATGGACCTCTCATCGAGTTAGTTGAGCCAGTCGATGAGCGTTTTTGCATTGCTGCCGACGAAGCGGCGGCAGGGTCACTGTTCCACGTCGTTGTCGACACAGATGACACTGCGGCCCGCATTGTGCGTGAACTCGAAAAGAAGAACATGGGCCGAATTACATTCCTACCCCTCAACCGTCTCAAGGTCAAGGAAAATCTCAACTACCCTCGAAATGACGATGTTATGCCCCTCATCGACAAGCTTCGCTTCCCCAGTGAGATTCGTAAGGCAGTTATGACAGCTTTTGGCAAGAAACTGCTGTGTCGGGATCTCGAAACATGCGGACAGTATGCTGTCTCTGCAAAGATGGATTGCTTGACGCTGGAGGGTGATATGGTTCAGCGCCGTGGTGCCATGAATGGTGGTTACAAGGATCCTCAGCGATCTCGAACGAAGGCAATGATGGATGTTCGCCGAGCTCAACGAGATCTTGAAACCGTGACAGAGCAGGCTAAGAAGGCGAAATTCGAAGCTCAACAAGCTGACCAGCGTGTAACCAGTGTTATTAGCGAGATTCAGAAGCAGGAAACTGAAAAGCATCATGCAATGTCGGTTTACCAGCGCCTCTTGGACGAGCGTGAGCGGCTACAGCTACAGATCAACCAAGACAGAACAAACATGGCCTCAAAGCAGCGACTGCTGTTGGACCAAGAGCAGGAACTAGAAGAACTTGAAACGAAGGTCAACTCGCTTCGCGCAGAGTTGGGATCGAAGATGCAAGATGCGCTCAGCCCACAAGAGCTGCAGCTGCTTCATGAGCTGTCTGCACGTATTTCCAAACTGCAGATCCAGACGCGGGCTAGGAAGGCAGAACTCGAAGATCTGAGAAGCAACAAAGAAGGCATGGAAACTGTCCTCTCGAAGAACCTTCTCCGTCGTCGCAATGAACTCTGTCAACAGATTGGCGAAGGAATGGAAAACTTGGCAAGTCGTGAGCGATCTGAAGATGTGAAGGCCAAGAAACTTGACCTCGACAATGCAACCCGGTTGGTGGATGAGAACTCTACAAGTCTCAAAGAGATTGAGGCAAAAATTGGGCAACTCCAGGATGAACTCGGCAACGAAAAGACTTCTGTGGAGTCGCTGCATAGCGAAAATGTTTCTCTCAATGAACAGTTGCAACAAGAGGCTCGACGTGCTGAGAAAGTGCTGAATCGCCGCCGTCGCTTGCTGCAAAAGAGGGAAGAAGTTATGAAAGATATTCGTGAGCTCGGGACATTGCCAATGTCAGAACTTGAGAAGTTCAAGGACTTGCCGTACCGTGAGGTGATTAAGGAGTACAACACGCGCAACGAAAAACTCAAGGGTTACAGCCATGTGAACAAGAAAGCTCTGGATCAATATGTGAGCTTCAACGAGCAAAGAACAACGTTGCTTGATCGAAAAAGGGAACTTGACGAAGGCTACAACTCTATCAAGGATCTCATCGATGTGCTCGATCGCCGTAAAGATGAAGCGATCCTGCGAACTTTCAAAGGCGTCTCACATCATTTTTCCGAGGTGTTTAGAGAGCTTGTACCCACTGGTGAAGGCAAGATGCTCATCATTCGGTCGGATGCAACCCAGCCAAAGGAGAATGGTGAAGGTGGAGGCGGTGGAAACCAGGAGTCCAACGTGGACACATTTTCTGGTGTTCAGATCAAAGTGAGCTTCCGCGGTGAAGGCGATGCGTACTTGATGCAGCAATTATCTGGTGGGCAGAAGGCATTAGTCGCGCTGGGGTTCATTTTTGCTATCCAACGATGCGATCCAGCTCCATTCTACCTCTTCGATGAGATTGATCAGGCACTTGACTCAACACATCGCGCTGCAGTCGCAGCCCTCATCCATCGACAAGCGCATTCGAAAGAAAACCCTGCACAGGTGAGACTCTTTGTTTGTCGATATCTCATTTGGTACTTAGTAAGCTGACTTATGTTTTGAACAGTTTATCACATCCACATTCCGACCAGAGCTCGTTAGCGTCGCTGACAAATTTTACGGCATTGGGTACCAGAACAAGATCAGTAATGTGTACACCATGACCAAACAGGAATCGCTCGAGTTTATTGCCAATATCATGGCAGAAGAAGAAGAAGTGGAGCAAACACAGAAGTAATGCGAGCAGGTAACTTCCATTTTGAGTTTTCTTATATAACGACGTTTACATCAGAACGCTTTTGGATTCGGATCTGCAAGGCGTTCTACCCTGCAAAGGAGATCGAGTCACAAACCGCGTGAAGCGCTCCTCCGGCTTCCTTTTCTTGTTTGGCTGCCGCCCAGACCGAGATCCTCCGTGGACACCTTACGTACACTCGTCCTCGTCCATGAACCACATCAGCCAGAACATCTCTGCTGCATCGTCCATAAACGCTTCCACAATAGCGAATTCCTCCTCCTCGTCCATTATCCTGTAGGTTTCATTGTGTGGCTATCGAAGGTTGTCCATTGTGATGTGGGACGGGGTGTCGAAATCTGTTCCACACAAAAGTCCAACTAGAACCGTTGGAGATGCTCTTATGGGTGTTGATCTATATTCATGCTCTTCGCACGCGTTTGCCGCTGTGACGCAATCCAAGCGTATCTCGTTCCTCAGCCTGTTTGCTCTTGAAGGCTTCCTTGAGCTCATCGATCGCGACTTGCGTGACAGGCCACTTGGTGCTGGCTTTGGCATTTTGCCAGAAAAACACGCTTGTGTCAAACGATGCGATACGCCAACGCGTCTTCCGAATCTGCTGTTTCCCTTCACAGTACCCGTGATCTTGCTGCGCAATGCGGACATGCTGGTCGTTGTAACGGCTCTTGTGAAGCACTTGCCAGCCTTCGGTCTCTTGCCATGCGGGGATAATGATCACAAACATGAGCGGACCATCCGTCGCATCCAACAAAGCAGTCATGTGATCGGCCATTCGCTTGATAACCTGCGGGATAAAAGGCGGATTGGCTTCAAAGCTACCTTCCCGTGGCGAAAACTCGAAAAAGCTACCCATGCTACCAAACGCAAAATCCGTATCGAGGAACGCGCTGCAGAAACGAGCGTACCGACAGTTGAGGGGCGACGCAAAGCATTCCATTTGGCAGTCAAAGCGACGTAGCAACACGTCGAAACACTCTTCGTTGAGTGCCGCCTGGAATCCGCCACCATCAAGTGAATCGTACCGCAATAACAACGAAAAGGCTGCCGCTTCAAATGCCATGACACCCTTCTTGTCAAGTGTGCAGCCGTGACGACGCTCGTAGAGCGTACGGAGTTTGGCCCAATGCGGACGACTGAGCTTGACACTGGCGTGGCCGTACGTGAGCACGACCATGTCGTTCTCTTGACTCACTTTGACGCGTTTCTTGTGTGTACTGTCAAACGTCTGGGCCGTAAACCGTCGCAACTGTTTTTCCGCTTCTTTCGTGAGGACTTGACATTTCTTCTTGGCACCGCTGCGCGTTGCACCGGCCTTGACCAGTTCGTCAAAGAGTCCAGAGTAATCACTTGCAGCGTGTGGAATGAGTGGATCGACTTCGGCAACTGTGAGACGTGATGTGAATTGCCAGGTTTCATAGGCAGAGTTGGGGAGTTTGTTGATCCCCATTTCTTCACTTGCTCGACGAATTTTTTGACAGAGATGTCGCACGACCTGTTGCCGTGCAATCTCTTTGGCTGGTGAGATCGTCATGGTCTCGGCGCGTTGCGCAACGCCACGCAGGAGCGAATCGGGGAAGTGTTGATATGTGTGCGGATTCCAAATGCCAGTGGCGTAGTCGTTCTCTTCGTCGTCGTTGCGTGGTCGTTTCGCATTTTCTTGCATGGCACTCTTTGCGTTGGTCTTTTCCTCTTCAATGGCAATCGGTTTCGTCAGCACGTTGCCAGTCTTGACGGCCATCGACGCGAGAATCGCATCGAGCGGATCCATCTTGATGTGCTTAGTGGTGGTCAAGAGCTCAATTTCACCAAAGTTACCATTCGTACTTAAAAGGAATAACACCTTACAACATGAGGTTTTATTGGTCTCTTCGGTAAAGTACGATCTTGCCCGACTCCTCTCTGAAATTGACTGGTTGGTGAGGGCGCTCGCCGCTCATGACCCAAGAGATCAGTCCGAGTTTTTAGCAGTAACTCTCACGTCACCATGGGACACCGTAAGTACGAAGCGCCGCGTCACGGCCATCTTGGTTTCTTGCCCAAGAAACGCACCAAGCACCACCGTGGTCGCGTACGCAAGTTCCCGCGCGATGATGCGTCCAAAGCGCCGCACCTTACGGCCTTTATGGGCTACAAGGCCGGTATGACGCACATTTTGCGTGAAGTTGACCGTCCAGGTGCCAAGGTGCACAAAAAGGAAGTCGTGGAAGCCGTGACGATTGTCGAGACCCCACCAATGGTGGTGGTTGGTGTGGTTGGTTACCTTGAAACCCCACGTGGTCTTCGTTCGCTCACGACCGTATTTGCGGAACACTTGAGTGAAGAAGTCAAGCGTCGTTTCTACAAGAACTGGTACCGCTCGAAGCGCAAGGCATTCACCAAGTACGCCAAGAAGTACCAATCGAACCCAGCGGAAATTGAGAACGAGATTAACCGTATCAAGAAGTACTGCCAGGTCGTCCGTGTGCTTGCCCACACCCAGATCCGTAAGGTGAACCTTCGCCAGAAGAAGGCACATCTCATTGAGATCCAGGTCAACGGTGGTAGCGTTGCCGACAAGGTCGACTTTGCCAAGTCGCTCTTTGAGAAACAGGTCCCTGTCTCGGCGGTCTTTGCCAAGGACGAAATGATTGATGTCCTCGGTGTGACCAAGGGTCACGGTTACAGTGGTGTCATTACGCGTTGGGGCGTCACGCGCCTTCCGCGTAAGACCCATCGTGGTCTCCGCAAGGTCGCGTGTATTGGTGCGTGGCACCCGTCTCGTGTCCGTTACTCGGTCGCGCGTGCCGGTCAGCACGGTTACCACCACCGTACGGAGATCAACAAGAAGATCTACCGCGTTGGTGCCGCGGGTGATGCCAAGTCGGCCACGACCGAAGCCGATCTTACGGAGAAGAGCATCACGCCGCTTGGTGGCTTCCCGCACTACGGTGTGGTCAACGAGGATTGGGTCATGATCAAGGGTGCCGTCGTGGGTGTCAAGAAACGTGTGCTCACGCTCCGCAAGTCGCTCTTGGTGCACACCAAGCGTTCGGCCCTCGAGGAGATCAAGCTCAAGTTTATTGATACCTCGTCCAAGTTTGGTCACGGTCGTTTCCAGACGCTCGAAGAAAAGGCGAAGTTCCTTGGTCCGCTCGCTCGTCAGAACCGCGCTTAGACGCGTTGGGGTTACCATGGATCATGTCGTGGTATCACTGGCTCCCATTTGGTTGTAGGTAGTAGACTCGACGTGTTCTAATCTGAGTGAATCTCATACTGCTAACTCACGGAATTTTTTCAATTGCTTGTATTACCTCACACATGTGGTGATGTGTTTCCCATCGCAGACTGCCTTACTCGGTCTTGTTCTTCTTGGTCGTACGCTTGGTCTTGACAAGGCTCACGTCGAGACGGAAGAGCAGCATGCACACGAGGAAAAACGCCAAAAACCCACCGACCAAAAGCAGTGGTTCGTGCAGCATAAACGACGGTTGAAAGTCAAACGTCACTTCAAACGGCACATTGTGCTGCGCAATCACATTCTTCTTTTGCAGCACAAGCACAGGACGACCAAACACGGGCGTGTCCAAGTACGTTTGACGTGTCGTACGCGATTGCGTGTCGACTTCAAATGGCAAATTGGCTTCAACGTTCGTACTGCCTTCAGGGAGAATGACCTTGACCGTGAGATCATCCACGGCTGCTTCTTCGAGCGATGTGGAAAAATCCACTTCGAGTTTAAACTTGTTGCTGCCTGTGCGTGTGAGCACCGAGTGCGTCGGGACCGAGTATCCCAAGTACCATTGCGACTTCCACCCACCAAAGATCGGGAAGCGAGGTTTAAATTCAAGTTCCTGACGTGTCGGTGTCGGACGAAGTCGGGATGTCGAGACATTACCAATCTGGTCGCGGTAATACACATTGACGGCGTCACGGGGCAAGTGCGCACGCAACTCATAGAACGATGCGCCACGTGCGCCTTTGACCGTGTAATCAAAGCGAGAGAATCCACCAATGAGTTTGGCGCCCGTGTGATGCAAATCATACACTTCTTCAAACGCCACACGACCCCACATACTCACTTCAATCTCCTTGACAAGCGTCGTCACCGTAAGAAAAGGCGAATGGTTCTTAAAGTGGATGCGAATCGTGTTACCAGGCGCCACAAAGGGGGCCACGTCCGTGTATGGTCCATACGTGATGGTCGCGCCCTTATGGGTCGTCGGCGACACTTCCGAGTACGTTTCAATGCGACCAGACGGGAGTTTGACCTTGGTGCTTTGGGTTTCCGAGCGGTAGGGTGACGTGAAGAGATGAGCATCTTCGTAAATCACGAGTTGGTCATCGGTTTGCGTAACTTCCTCTGGGAACGGCGTGAGCACTCGCGTAAAGTAGGCCGTGAGTTTGATATGACCGGCCTCGCCGGCCGGCACGGGGTTCTGCAGCACAACAGCGTATTGATCCACAAGAGACGATTCTTCCGTATCCACACGCACGACTTCACAGGCCGCTGCTTTGCCGCATTTCGCTGTAATGTGAGCTAGACGTGCGCTTTGGTGCTTGGGGAGCGCAAACGCATACTCCCCCGTGGCGGCATCCATGTCGGCAAACGCAATGTCGGTTTGCACACGCACGACGTGACGCGTGAGATCGATGACGCGCTTGACGTGGCTATTGACCACCGTCGCGTCGGTCGTCGTCCCGAGCGCCGCAAGGGCGAGCAACAACCAGCTCTTCATGATACTCAAGGAGATTTGATCAAGTCCACGTGGAAGGATACGTGGAGAGGGGGAGGTATTATCCGGATCAAATATCCGGACATCGCTCTGGATTGGTTGAAATTAGTACTCCCTTCGGATTGGTAGAAAAGTCGACTTGGTCTGCAGAGCCATTCATCATCGCACACTCACCTCGGCCCTTGCCCGCCGCACAACTTGAGCTCCATCGCAATGCTTGCCCGTGTCTCCCGAAGCGCCTTGCGCGTGGCGCGTCGTCAGGTCGCAGCACCGACGGCCCGCTTTGCGTTCTTCTCGACGGAAACCGAGACCGTAACGCCACCCGTCGCCAAGACGGAGCTCGAGCTCACACCTAAGGTCCAGGCCGTGCTCGACCAGATCCTGGAGCTCAACATGGTGGAGATCTTTGAACTCTCTGGTGCTATTCAGGTACGCTATGACAGCATTTCTCTAGAACATTAGAACAGGATTAATCATCTATATGTATTCTCCCAATAGCAAAAGTTCAACATCCCGGATGCGGCATTCGCTATGGGTGGCGGTGGTGGCGGTGGTGCTGCGCCCGCTGCCGAAGAAGTCAAGGAAGAGAAGACCCAATTTGATGTTAAGCTTGCGAGTTACGATGCCAAGAACAAGATTAAGGTCATTAAGGAAATTCGTGCGATCACGGGTCTTGGACTCAAGGAAGCCAAAGAATTGGTTGAAGGTGTGCCAAGCGTACTGAAGAAGGACTTGAAGAAGGACGAAGCAGAGGCGCTCGTAGCACAGCTCAAGGAGGTCGGCGCTGTTGCCGAACTGGAATAGAGTGGCTCACAGATGCCCATTGTAGAGTTTTTCTTGATTGTTTTTCGTGGGCGTTTTGATTGGGGTTCTTTTTCGATACCGTTTGGTATTATATTGCCTACAGCATCGGAACGACGTCATCTTGCATCTCATGACCATAGAACATCATACACCGATCACAGTGTACTGTATGAAGACGACGTCCACATCCACAGCCGAGAAATGGATCCTTCCATGCCCCCATAAGACCCCGTGGTGATGTGGGGTCACGATTGGGCCCTCGATGGAGTGACGGTCACAAACGCTCATATCCATTCGAACCAACACCGATGGACAAAGTCAAGAACCTCATGGGCGGTGTCGTCGGCGGCGCATCAGCCAATGCTGCCGCGTCCCCGAGTGAAGCGCAGTACGAGAAAGCAGGCGAAATGCTCGAGACGTCGCTGACGAAATGTGCGTGCTTGTGCTGATTGTTTCTTGGAAGAATAGAACTCACGCACATACTGTCCAGGTGCTCGTGTCAAGTTCCTTGTCGATATTATGGAGAAAATGGGCTGCAAGATGGAACCAGGCTTTTACTCGATTGTTGAGTGCGAAGGCAAGATCAACGGTGGTTTCCACTTGGACGACAACGCCAAACCCGGTGTTGTGCTCTGTCAGAACCACATCCCCGACCAGGAGTGGATGGATCGCACGGTCGCGCACGAGCTCATCCATGCGTACGACCACTGCCGCAGCAAGATTAACTGGTCGAGTTGCGAGCACCATGCGTGCAGTGAAGTCCGTGCGGCCGCGCTGAGCGGCGACTGCGACTGGAAGTATGAGTTTCAGCGAAAGAACTTCAACATCGCCAAGCAGCATCAGGTTCGTATGGCGAGCACCATGGGAGCGATTGATGTGCACTAATGTGGAGAGAATATCAATAGATCTGCACACGGCGCCGCGCCAAGCTCTCGATCCAGACCAACGAGAACTGCAAGGGCAAGGTGCGTTTGATATGTTGTGACGAGTCTCGGGATCTAGCACGCTCACGTTGACTTGTAGGAAGACGAGTGTCTGGACAAGGTCTTTGCCAAGTGTTACTACGATGTGTCGCCATTCCGTGAGATCCCGTAGGGACACTACTAAGCACAATAGAGAGAACCATGTCACTTGAACCCATATTGGCTGGTGAGCAGATCCCCCGGTTGAGTGACGTCCAGTCTGCTCCATTCCATTCTAAATAGTCAAAACCATGGAGGACGAGCTCATGCCAGTGGCGTCTGAGCCAGCAGTCGTTGCTGTGCCTCAAGAGACAAATGACCACACAGCGTCAGATGCACCAGTGCCGAAGAAACGCAAGGCTGAGCGACGTGACAAGCTCCGTAAAACTGCGCTGTGCAAACACTTTGATCGCCCTGGTGGATGTCCGTATCCCAACTGCCGCTTTGCCCACGGTCGCGACGAAGTGGCTTCGGATGAAGGCAATTTGACGCTTGCAGCGCAGCGCAAGTTTTTACGTGAGCAAGTGATGATGCGTACCGAAGAGCGGTTTAAGCAGAACGAGAGTGGTGACGATGACAAGGTCGCTCGTCGTGGTACAATGGTACGTTCACAAAAGCGCTCTTGTTGTCTATGGGATTTAACAGTGATGTCTGAGTCTAGATTGAGCGCTATTACACTGAG
This sequence comes from Pythium graminicola, assembly GCA_023336255.1. Classification (NCBI taxonomy): domain Eukaryota; phylum Oomycota; class Peronosporomycetes; order Pythiales; family Pythiaceae; genus Pythium; species Pythium graminicola. Next base: position 10,241 of record JAADWU010000261.1, read on the forward strand.
TTATTTGCATGTGACGTCATGGGCAAAGCGTACGAAGACCAGTACGTGCATATGCATTCGAATCGACTGTGCGTCGTGGGTGTGGCGCCAACCCATCCGGTCATGCGAGAGGAGATCCGTGCGATCGTGTTCACGCCTCACGTTCTCGATAGTCGTGTGAGTGGCAAGAAGAAACGCGGTGGCGAGTTCATGCTCCCGGAAACCATCCTCTGTCATATTCACTGCACGAACGGCAAGTCGTACGCGATTCGTAGTTGCATCCGTGGTCGGTTGATCGAGGTCAATGAGGACCTTGCTCAGAACCCGTCGCTGCTCCAGACCAAGCACGAATCGGAGGGATTCCTCATCATCGTACAGCCCAAGCCCGTCGAGGTCGTTGAGATCCAGGAGTCGATGCTGACCAAGAACGAGTTCAAACAGTACCGAGCGGCGGCCGCTGCTGCTGAGACAAACAATACGACCGAATAGAATAGACGTCAACTCTTCAAAAACTGCTACCGGTACACACACTTGTTGGTTGAACTATGCTACTTACAGTGCTTGTCGGACTTCTACCTCTTGGTACCCTCCGCGGAAGGTTTCTTCTTGCGAATGACAACGTCCAGTACTGTTCGCATGAATTTCGTGAGCTCACTGCGTTTGAAACTGAGCTCTTCTTGCAGATATGAAGGTGTCTTAAAGTCAGGAGAAGGCTTGCCACTAGGCACATATTCGACCTCTTCTCGGGCGTCGTGCGGCACGGCGAGGTCAAACACAAACCGCTTGCCCGTGACCGAGTCCACGATCGCGCATTCCAGGTCCGTACAATTGTCCAGGGCATCATCTTCGTCGTCCACTGACTCGATTAACCGAAGCTCTGTGCTCGTGACGAGGCGATACAACTCGAGCAGCTACACATACACAAGGGTTACTCCACGTCGATCGATTCCCACTACATCATAACGTACTTTTCTCGCTTGACTCAGTTCAATCGTCAAATCCCCTTCGTTTCCAGAAGTTGTTCGATCGGATCCGCGCGTGGACCGCGATGACGACGTCCCCAACGCAGCTTCCGCTTCCAGCTCTTTGATTCGTCTCCGCAATCGCTCGTTGGTCTCCACGGCATCCTGTCGATCGCGCTTGAGCGTTGCGACGCGCTCATTGTGCTCGGTCAGCATGTCATCCTGTCGCTTTTTGTGCTCGGCGTCCACACGTTGCGCGCGTGTGAGCAACGTCGCAACCTCGTCCTTGAGTTTGGTGACCAATTTCTCATACGTTTTCTTTTCTTCTTTTGCCAATTCTTTCGCTTCTTTCAGCAATCGCTCAGTTTCTAATTCACGAAACTATAGAAATGGTCAGCAAGTCTCCTCTATCATGACGACATTACATCCGTACCTGTCGCAGTGCGTCATATTTCTTGCGCAACGCCACCATATCCGTTGGGGCGTCTCCGCTGGCGGAGGAAGCGGAGGACGTCCGCACTACTACCTCCTCTTCATATCGTCGTGCCTTGCTGACCACAACGGCAGTGGTATCGGTATCGCGTTTCGTCTTTTTCTTGGGCTTTGCCTCCTCTGTTTTTTGTAACTGGTGACCGCCACGATCCTCCTCCTCGTCCACTGGTGTCCTCCGTTTTCCGCCGGTTGTTTTCTTGGCCTTGGGTTTCACCGCCTCCTCTGCACTCTCCTCTGTGTCCTCTAATGTTTTCTTTGGTTTAGACGCTTTTTTCGTCGCCTTTTTCTTCTTCTTGACCTCAACTAGCTCGTCCTCCTCGGCGGTCTCCTCCTCGGCGGTCTCCTCCTCGGCAGTGTCGTCGTCACTCGCTTTGCGTTTCCCTCCTCCACTCCGCTTGGGCAATGCCTTAGCCGCCGGTGACAGGAAATCAGTGTAGTCCACACGCGCGCCGCCGCGACTGCGCACCTTTGTCATCCTCAAGCACTTCCGTGTCCTCTCGGGTGGGTATTTACTCAGCGTTTAGACCCGTCCAGCGATGCCCAGTTCCCGCCCGTTCAATTCAAACTGACCGCATATTTCCGATTTTTTAGAAAATTACAGAGTTGTTCGTAACAGAAATAGATTTCATAAGTTATGCGCGGACACTACTTATCGTCCTAACGCGGTTAAATAACACTTGATAGCATCATCATGGCGACCAAGTGCATGGAAGATGCGACCGAGCAACGCGACACCGACGGCGCTGTGCTGGAGCTCGATACTCACACGACAGGCTTCTTCAGCCTCCTTCAACTGATTCAGCTTCATACGACTCTCCGCAAGCAGGTACCAGACCTTGGGGTTTGTGCGCTCAATGGCGGCGGCACGCGAGAGCTCAAGGGCAGCAGCCTCGTACTCCTTTTCGGCAAGACACTTGGTGCCCACACGAATTGCGCGACGCACAAAGGCTCGAGCTCTCTGGTACTGCATCACTTTATCTCGTGATTCTTGTGCGTCGGAGCGAAGCACAGTTGCGATGTGTTCCAGTCGCTTCCACTCGTCCATTAGCTTGCGGAGCTCACACTGGTAGTCGTGGATTTGCTTCTCCAAGTCCATGATATCACGCATGAGATCAAGGCCTTCGTCTGGGATTTCCGGCTCACAGGGCTTGGTATCTGCTGCAAACGTTACCGATGAGGCGAACCTGACACTGGTGCGCGACTTTGAGGGCGACAACCCACTGGACGTGGGCTTTCTTGTGCTGCTCGAATCGTTGACTTCGACCGTCAACGGCGCAGCAGAAGATGCCGAATGGGACAGCACACTCTTGATGTCGGCTTCTTCGTCGATATCACTTGTACGCCACTCTACCGGTGACGAGGGCTTCTCTTCATCCTCGTCATTGTCGCTGACTGAGACTGTGCAAAATGATGAGATGCTGAGCCTCCTATTCTGGGACTTGGTCTTGGCAACATTCGGGAGCATCGCTTCCGACTGGGGTGGTGTCAATGATGCGAGCTGCAGTTCCTGTGGTGACGCTGGCTTCATCTCTACGACGGTCGACATTCCAAGCACGGGTCCAGCGTTCGAGTGCGACACGGTGACGTGGTTCGTTTCCTGTACGTTTGAGTTCGACTTAATGTAGGAGGACAAGTACTGCATAGCGATTTCATCCTGTTCTTGTGTGTTCCGATAGGAAGCGTACGATGCCAAGAACTCCGAATCGGTAAACGAAGCATCCAATGACTTGTTGGACGGGAAATGCAAAGGTTTGTTGGCCACGGGTGGTGGCGGCATGCTGTGCTTGCGGATAGATAGTGTTTTGGACTTGTTTTTCTTGGGTGCATCAAATTGCTTCATCATAGGCTTCTTCGGACTCATCTGGAAGACCCCATGTGAGATCGATTGGCGAGTCATCGGTGAGAGTGGTGATGGTGGTGAAGGAGGTGGCGACAATGGAAGTTTCTTGCGTGAGGCTGGGACCTTCCTCATGTGTCGCTCTGGCGGTTCTGAGATACCTCTTCGTCGACGATCTCGTCGGTCACTATCAATGCTGTCATCTCTCTGTTCTCTCTCGCGCGCGGCTTGTTTGTCTTTCCAGCGCTGTGCAAAGCTCGACGAATCATTGCTGTCGCGTCGCCGACTAGGGGGACTTCGACTTCTCGAACGTCTCGGGAAGGCTGTATGAGCACGTCCACGCTCGGTCGGGAGCCGCGGGTCGTCCGAGTCGGTCACGTCCAGCATCGTAAAGTTGCCACCGCTGTGACCCGTTTCGGCTGTGGTCACACCTCGCCGGCGCTGAAGGGGGAGGCCATACTGACATTGGGGATAGCATAGATCGCACACACGCTGTTTCTCTGTTGACATGGAGGAAGGCACAACCGCCCGGTTGCGCGAGTGTTTGCCACACACCGAGTTGCCGCAGAAGCGACAATGGTGGCGACCGCGGAGGTAACTGAAGACGACGCCACAAAGACTGCATGATGGGTCGTGTCTCCAGCGGCCAACTTTGGGGATAAAGACTTTAAGTTCCGCGGCCAGTTCGTCGCGGGTCGGCGGCAGGGCCATCGGCATACGCCGGCCGTCGAATTACTGGGGATTTTCAATGAAGCAGACGCCTCTGAGCGCGTCCTCCATCGATCGATGGCGTTCGCCTAATGGCTGGTGGCATCAGGGACGCGGGTAGTCAGTCTCGAACCTCTGTAGCCTCCGTATGGCGGATAATGATCGGTCTGGCCATCCTGCTTGCCTCCACTGCCGCATCCCCAGATGCTGATGAGCAGATGGCATTACATCAGCGACAAGTGCTGGCTCTCTTGCTCCCAACAAGTGCAAAGGAAGCTGGATGAAGTAGAGTGATGGTCTTCCACGTCGTCCTGAGCTGACAGAGATGCGTCAAGGCCCACAGTCAAAAATCGGTCGTGGATTGTGCCTGTTTTGCAGTGAGGCAACATGTGGACCAATTGATGGAAAATTTACTGGAATTTTCATTGGAAAATTGCAAAAGGTGACTCAAATCAGGAATCCTTGCAAAAGGTGACTCAAACTGTTTTAAACACGTCCAAACAATACACGAGCTCCTTCGTCTACTGAATTAGACCAAAAGAAAACTGGTACATTGTGCCGCTTTGCTGTTGGACAGGAGCCTCACCGACCTCCGCTCCGCTCCCTAGTACAAACGAAGGGAGACTCATGGGAATGATGATGCGTCATCTGATTGATGGTCAAAGAGTCGATGTGATTTCGCAATCTCCCTGTCCAAGCAACTGACTTGAAGAACCAGTTCCATTCTGTTCAGAGTGATTTATTCAGCCATTAGGTTTCTACGAGTGTCGTAGATTGGAGCGACACAGCACTTAGTACTGAGCCTTCTTGGCGGCTTCGGCGGCGATCGCCTTGGCACGGAGCTCAAGCTTCTTTTGGGTCTTAAGACCCATGATACCCCCACCCCACTTGCGGCGGAGCGCAGCCTCATCGTACTTAGCCTTGAAC
>JAADWU010000262.1:0-15124 GCA_023336255.1 Pythium graminicola
GAACGACGCGATCTCCTTCTCCTTGAACACGTTCAGACATCCGGAGATTCGAATCTCGTCCACCAGCGACTGAACGCTCTCACGACTCGTGGAGCCAAAGTGTGCTGCGTCGTACACGAGCGCATCCAGCGCTTGGTTCAAAGCCTTCGTAAATGCATTTTGATGGGGCGAGACCACATCAATCAACCAGCTTCCTCTAAAAACCAAATTGAGAAACGAGAACCATCGATCGACCGCACGATGCTCATACTGGGTGTGTGTATGTTGGTGGATTTCCAACAGAAGACAGTACGAGGCGTGAGGAAACCCAACGGAACGCACGCCGACGTCCGGCTGTTGCCGTTTGGTTTTGTTTCCTTTTCCTTTGGCGCCGTCGGTCACTAGTGAGGAAGATTCCCGCGGTCGAGTAACGTCGAATCGCACCTAAGCGAACCGATGCAGTCGCACTTATCACTCCAATGCGAGCCTACGAGCGAGTCGATCGGATTTGCACGGGTAACACTTCCTAGAGGGTTGGGTACGTGTTTCGACAGTGTTTGACACCCTCACAACACCCCTGCTCCAGCATTTCATACCATTTGTTTACCACAGTATTCGTTCCCAAAGGTCACCATTGAAGTTGGGAAACGAATCCAACCAATGTCGTCCCAGTGGAATGGAAGCGACTCCAAGGATTCGTAAGGAAGGACGACGGCGCGGCTCTGCACGCGCTGCAACAGGACCCAACGGTGGACGTGAATAATACGAATGCACGAGAGAAGAAGGTACGATGGCTCTACAAACACGACGAGGAGTGGCCTGTGGACGACGCTGCTGGGTTTGTTGACACGATGAATCTCTCTCTTTCTCTCTCTGTCTTCAATGCGTCAATCAAAAGACAATTCGGTTTTGAACGCAACCCATCCGGAAGCACCGCTTCACCACCCATGCGATCGCGATCGACGTCAACTTGCACAAGAAATGCTACCGTTTGGCGCCGACATCTAATCGACTAACTCATCAAAACCTCATGAGTAACTCAAATTGCCTATGAGGTGCCTATACCGGGACGCTACTAGAAACTACTAGATTACTGCATTATTAGTAGTTGCGCTCAATAGACTTTAGTTGTATCATCATCAACAAACGCTTGATGAGAACTTTTGTCGACAACTAATGCAATCCCATAACTTTGGTAACTGCATTGGATCCCTCAGGATAGTAATCGATGGCGAACTTGCGTGATCTGAGCGCAACAATTCTAGGAATGATGATGGAAAACACCATGAGCACCTGCGTGTTGCAACTGTTATTCACCATTGTTACATACTATCAAATCGTGTACGTAGTCGAGAGAAGACCCTGTCATCGGTCTTGAAGCCGCGAATGGAACCGCTTGACCATGCCATCGAGTGCTGCCCCACGTGCGCGGTCGTATCGTCCGACCGCTGGCGCACCCAATGGGGATTTGTGGACTCACTTACGTGATAACGGTCGGCGCCTTGCGGCCCGTGTGCTTCTCAAGGTTCGAAAGCTGGAGACCAACGGCAATAAGTGGCGCGAGGGCCGTCGCGGCATCTTGCGCGAGGTTACCAGACGGCGCCTCGTACTTCTCGATGTACATACGAATCGTCGCACCGGCGACACCCGTGCCGGACAGACGGAAAATAATGCGCGAGCCATCCTCAAAGATGTAGCGGATACCCTGGTTCTTCGACACACTGCCGTCCACCGGGTCATGGTACGCGAACTGATCGGCGATTTTGATCTTGAAGCCACTCAGTTCCTTGCCCACAACATCGTCGAACTTGGTCATCTCGGCAAACATTGCATCGGCTCCGGGCTTTTCCACATTCTCGTAGTCGTAACGACAGTAGTAGTTGCGGCCATACTCCTTCCAGTGCGCACGCACAATGTCCTCTACCGTGACGAGCTTTGCACCGTCTGTCTGCTTTGCAGCCAAGATCGACAACCAGGCCAGCGCGGCCCACATGCCGTCTTTCTCACGCACGTGGTTCGAACCCGTGCCGAAACTTTCCTCACCACAGATGAACGGAGTGTAGTCTTCCTTGCCGTACACCTCAGCAGAGTCCATGAGGTTACCGAAGAACTTCCAGCCCGTTGGCACCTCGAAAAGCGCAATACCGAGCTTCTTGGCAACAAGGTCAACAGCACCACTCGTTGGCATCGAGCGGGCAACGCCACGGAGGCCACCCTTCTTCATGAAAAACGGAATCAGGTTCGCGTTCGCAGCAATGACCGCAAGGGAATCCGAAGGGGTCACAAAGAAGCGAGAGCCAAGGATCATGTTGCGATCCGCATCACCATCCCAAGCGACACCAAACGACGGAGGCTCCTGTGGCTGACCAAAGACAGGAAGTCCCTTGTTATCAACGCCCATGATCTTAATAAGATCCTTGGCGTACGTCAAGTTAGGGTCGGCGTGGCCATGGTTGAAGTCATCCTTCGGAGTGCCGTTAATAATGCTGGACGCTGGCGCACCCAGCTCCTCCACGAAAACGCGGTGTGCGTACGGCCCCTGCACGCCCCACATTGCGTCCGCCACGAGGGAGAAGTCGTCGCGGGCGAGCAACTTCTTAATTGCCTCGAAATCGAAAATCTTCTTAAGGAGCCCGACTTGGTCCTCCGTCGAGTCAAACACCTCAATAACAACTGAGCGGCTGCCATCTTCAGCGCTGACAGTGGTCTTGCCAATCGTCGAGGTATCCACAGTTGGGAAGTCCTGGGCGATGTTAATCGACGCGATGGTCTTGGTGTTGTTGAAGATCTCGTTGGTAACCTTCTCTGGCGCAGGACCGCCGTTCTCACAGTTGTACTTGATGCCGAAGTCCTCATCCGGACCGCCTGGGTTATGACTGGCGCTCAAAATGAACGCACCAAACGCCACACTACCGCCCTCGCGTTCACGGATCACGGCTGACACAGCAGGAGTGCTCAACAAACCATCCTTACCAATCCAGAAGCGATCCACACCGGCAGCGACACCAATCTTGACGATAATCTGAATCGCTTCTTTGTTGAAGTAACGGCCGTCACCCGACACAACGAGCGTACCACCCTGTACGTCCTTTGGCGGGAGTGCATCAAAGACCGACTGCACGAAGTTGTGGAGGTAGTGTCCTTCCATGAAGGTCTTGGTCTTCTTGCGCAGACCCGAAGTACCCGGCTTCTGGTCAGCAATCGGCGTAGTCTTGACCGCCGAGACCTTGAGTGGACCAAGGCCCTTCTGGTTCGTAAGATCTACAGTCGTGTCCTTGTACGTACCGGGCAGCACCGTCTTCTCCTCGCTGCTGTTGTTCACTACCGTAACTGCACCTTCGAAGACGACACCGGGCGCAAATCCGACCTTGCCCGTAATCTTGAGGCGGTCGCACTTGACGAGAGATGGGACGTTGCCACGAAGGGCAGCCTCAAGCTGCTGAACAAGCTTGAACGTCTTGCTGTCGAGTGAAACAATTGGTGCAACACCGTTACGCTCTGGCGCGATCACCGGTCGGTAGTCCTCAGTGATGATGTACGCATCCGAGCGGAGAAGGAGCAAGTCGTCGCACTTCTTCACGGGCGCAAAGCGCGTACGGGGCACGCAGACAGCACCAGCACCATCGAAGCATTCAATGGCTGCACCCATGGCAGTCTCAAGCTGGAACACAGGAGCCGAGCTCGAGTCCTTCGGGTCCACGGTCTTGGAGTTCTTGATCATCGGCAAACGAATCACACCGCCTTGCTTCGTGAGTTCTTCCGCGAGCTTATCGAGGCGAATCCACAAGTTATTTGTGTTGAAGTAGCGATGCTTGTCAATGTTCTGGAAATGCACCTCGTCGGCCGACTCGCATTGCGCCGACTCACGCAGAATTAGGCGGCTGTCCGCCTTGCGCTGCGCCAAGTGACCACCCTTCTTGTCGTTCTCCGTACGCTCACAGCACTCCATGAGGAATGGCTTGCCCGACTGAGCAAAGTATGTGAGCAGGTCAAGGTCCAAGGTTGCACCAAGGTTGTCCGAGTTCGACACAAACATGTACTTGACCCCCTGGGCGAGAAGCTTCTCGAGCTTGCCCGAGCCTGCGAGCGATGGGTAGAGATCACCATGGCCCGGTGGGCACCACTCCTTTGACGGGTTCGGTGGGTTCGTGGCCGGTGCGAGCGTGACAGCATCTACCTTGGGCACCTTGTTTTGTAGCAGCTCCAAGTTTTCGTCTTCGACAAGCTCAGGGTACTTGGAAAGATAGTCCAGAGTGTCGGCGGACGTGCTGAAACTGTTCATGAGCACGAAACGGACGTTCGATTGGTACTCCGCACGTAGCTCAGTGACCTGCTTCGCCATAATGTCGAGGAACGTGTCGTCACCCTTGACGTTCAGGAGCGACTTGGCCTTGTCAAGACCCATACTTGTGCCAAGACCACCATTGAGCTTGAGCACCACAGTCTCTTGGAGCAACTTCGGATCAGCCGTGACAGATTCGCGGATGCTACCAGCCTTGCCCTCAAGGTATGGGATGTTGTCAGCCGCATTGATCGAATCTTCCGCAATCATACCGGTCTCACCGCTCACAAGCGATTCGTACGAGAACTCAAAGGCCTTGATGGCCGCCTCGCTGAGGCCAGCGGCCTGCATCTTGGCACGGAATGGCGCAAAGTCTCCACCCATGGTAACTGGATCGTGAAGACGGGGGAACGAACGAGAAAGAGGGAAACGACGAGCGACGCGGTGGAACGCGAAGATCGTCGAGAGAGGAGGACGAGAGGGACTTGAGGGGGGGAACCCAAATTGCCGAGTGAGCTTTGGTCTCCCCAAGGCTTGAAGTGAAGGGAAGGGAAAGCAGACTGGGTGGATAGAGGGGGACCACTAGCGGACGGATACGAATATGAGAATACGCTATCTTAGTGAATGATGTCCCATATTAGAAGATATACTGAAATAGCAAGTAATGGTTGGATGGCTTTCCACCAATTACCGTCGACAAACGGTGGATGTGAGACTGAATCTTGGCGTCCGCTCAACCATCCGCCAAAGCAGTGGACAAAACCCTACCCCCTTTTAAATGGCATGGCATGGGTTGGTGAGATCTTGCAAAGCGTCACAAGGTTTGGTGTGACCAAAACAGATCGACAATGAAATCCAGCAAAGGAACCAGAGGTGGATTTTCACTGTGAATGCTCACTTCTCATTCCTTTGCTTTATGGTTGAAATCTCCACGAAGTTGAAAGTCGTCTTGATAGCCATACTGTATTTACCGAATCCATTTCCTTCATCCCAACCAACGTGATGAGAGAGGATCTCCCAACAAGCACTGTCGTTCACACGTTTGTACCTACAGTACCTGTACATACACATGCGACGTGGGGCTGCTTGGATATATCCAGTTTTGTCCCTCCGAATCTGCAATTTTTCCTTTCGACAAGATGTACCGTTTCACACGCGTATAAATTATTTTGTCATTTACTGTACAACCTCCGCCGCCAAAAACACACGCGTGCATTGCCCCGCCAAGAACGCTCCCCACCTCGCAACGGATCCTGTTGCATCTCCCCCCTTCCTTCTCGCTCATCATGTCCAAGCGTCCACGCACGTCTGTCCTCAACAGCACGCTCAGTTCTCTCTCCCGCACGAGCGAGTCAGCACAGTCGGCACGACGGGCCGAGGCCCAAGTCGCTCAAGTCACGGCCGGTCGTGGGCATGCGATTACCGTTGAAGAACGCAGTGTTGCACCCGATGCCGCCATTGCCAAGTTCCTACAAGACATGCGAGGGCTCATCGATGAACGTGGCCTTGGGGCGCAAGTGGAAGTCGAACTGCGTTTTGGAAGAATCACGTCATGTCTCCAAGAAGCACGATGCCGTCCCACACAAGACGCGGTGGACGCCGCGATCTTACTTCATGACGATGATATGAAAGGTCTTGGTGCAAAGTTCGTCCCGGGCGTCACGGAGGCTGATTTCCCCATGTTTCAGAAAGGACTTGAAGCGTTACTCAAGAGTGACTCGTATGCGGAGCACGTCGAAAAGCAGGTTGTCCACAGCATGGCACATTCGAAGCGTATTATTGAAGAAATTAACCCCAACACCAACGTCCGTGAACCGCCACGCATGCAAACTAAAGATCGTCTCGGATCCATTGACATTTTCTTGCCACAATGCGCGTACGATTGTCGCATTTCTATCTCGTGTGAGTTCCCACCACGAGAACTGGAAGGCGGCATGGGGAACATGCCAGCAGCTGAAAATGTCCGTCATAAAGACAGAACATCTGCAGTGGGACGTGATTTACGTGTGGATATGACCAAGGTTCACGAAGAGAATACCAACAAGCGATCGTTTGAAGTCGAGGTGGAGCTGGATGGTAATGTCGTGCAGGATTGGCTTCGACAACCAGAGAGCGAGGGCCAGAGCCAACGCAGTGCGACAATTGCAGCGTCATCACTATGGGATAAAGTCAAGCACTTCATGCCCAATGCCGGGAATGCATTCAAGCGTGGATGGAACTTTCCTGGTGCGACTGAAGTGCAAAATGCGTATCAAGGGCGCCTTGGCGTACGTGGCAAGTTTGCCGGCACTATGCCCGTCGGCTTTGCGCGATGGCATATTCCGATCGTAAAAGAGCGTGAGTACTATGTGTCAGAGAAGACGGACGGTGTGCGATACTTTCTTGTTGTCGCCGGCGGAACTTCCGCCCTTATCGACCGATCAAATGCAGCATTTACGACCACTGGGCTCGATTTGCTACACATGGTGCTTCCCGAAGGGACAGTGCTCGATGGTGAACTGGTGGTGCGTTGATATTTGTGCTATTGTTTTACCATTGAGGAACTCTTATCATCAAATTTCTACGTCTTTCAGATGCATCAGAAGACCAGGCGATACGTATTCATGGTGTTTGATATCATTGCTACTGGTCCATCTTCTGCAGATTCGCACGTTGACCGCCCATTCCGTGATCGCCTCCGCATTCTCAATGATTTTTTGTCCGAAGAGTACGTTCTCCCTGCTGATTCCATGCCCCAGCAAGTCACCAATGTACTTACGATTTTCTATTACCTTACTACGAACAGGGGGCCGTATGCTGCTAGAATTCGTGAGCTTGCAATCGATCAGCACGCGATTATACCCATCCTGCGCAAGAAATGGGTTCCGCTGCAACAGATTTCTGATGTGTTTCGTCAAATCCAGCGTGTCGTAAAGCGTGATCAGAGTATCGCTAGAATTTACCAGGATGGCAAGCGCACCCACTACACTGACGGGATAATTTTTTGCCCCAATACTCCCTACGTCGTGAACACGCACAAGGAGTACCTCAAGTGGAAGTGGTCGGATCTCATCACGGTCGACTTTTTGGTGTCGCTGGACGACCAAAACAACCTTAGGATGACTTGTGGTGGACCACGCAACAATGACATTGACCTCGACTCGATCGTTGTGCTGGACCCCAAGGATATCCCAACTGTTCAGAAGATTGTCTCTCGCTCTCCAAACCGTTGGGCGGTCTTAGAGTTTGGCTTCAATGCTGATCGTGGAATGTGGAATTTCAAGTGTGCGCGTCCAGACAAGGATCAAGCCAACTATATTCGTACGGTGCTCGGCTCACTCGTTAACATGGCTGAATCGATCTCTGAAGAGGAGCTGCAATACCGTCTCACTAGCTCCCATGGTGAGCTGTGGAATGACCACATGAAGAAGATGCGTCGCAGCCTTTTAGAACGACAGCCTTCGCGGTAAGTTCACTCCGGCAACGTTTGCAGGATGCTAGGCATAAGGGTACCTCGCCGAGCGTGTTCATTTTCTCTTTCAGCATTTTTTTAACATCCTCATAATACAAAGACTTTTACACGAAGCAGACACAAACATGCTAACGTGCATTTGAAGAGTACCCTACGAGGAGCTATGGCTTGGGTGATGAAACCAAGGCTGACCATCGACCGAACACACGCTGATCACCGTCTCGCTGAGCATCAGATCCACGGTAACAGGCTGACTACAGTATCTAAACGAGAAATTATTGGCATTTGGTCGGCTTCTTATAACACGCTTCGCCAGAGCTTGTTGAGCAGGTGCATACACGCCTGGTTGTTCGTGACCCACACAATAAACTAATGTCACAAACACATTCGTGAGTCCAGAGGCTTTCCCCCACACTGGCTGAGCAAGCTTTTACCTTTGCCCGCTGAGTCGGCGTCAAAATATTCTGGAGTTTGTCCATTTCCATGTCGAGCGTTGTGTTCTTGCTAGCCACTTTTGTCTTCAGCTCGTTGAGCATTCCAAGAGCGTCCTTCAAGTTGTCGCAGATGGCCAAAAACGGTTCCCTGAAGTATACACACCAAACGGGTGAGATATCCTGCACAAATGCTGATATAACACTCGTCGCGCTTACCTCTGCTGTTGAATCTTCTTCTTCTGTTCGTCACTCAGACCCAGTTCCCGTGCAAGGATCACAGGAAGGCTTGTGTCGTCCTCTTCATCATGCCAAAAGCTGTCGTCTTGGCGGAGGGCCCAAATACACATTTTTGTGACCTGCGTAGGCAGGAGCAACCGCTCGATTTGATGCAAGTGGTAGTCCAGTGCGGAGCGGCGTCCGTGACCGTAGTCCGAGTACTGCTCCTTGAAATTGTCGATTTTCTCTGCGAGCTCTCGCTCGGATGCACCACGCTGCAGCATCTTTTCCAAATCCTCGCATACACGATTCTTCTCACGCTCCTCTTGTTTCATTGCCTCCTTGCCAGCCTTGAGTTGACCTCGCAGCTCCATATTTTCACGCTCCAGCTGCCGACAGCGCTCTTCCACACCAAGGATATGTTCCCGTTTGCGACGACGACACTCTCGTGCTGACTCACGGTTGCGCTCGAGTTTGAGTTTGCGTTGGCGATCGGGCGAATCGCTGCCACTGCTGCCACTGGCTTCGACCTTGATTGTCTCGTGTTCTTCAACAGCCGCAGCCTGCTTCTGGAGCATAGCCGTGTTGGCACTCTGCAAGTGGTGCAGGAGGCTTTGCGTTGATGGCATTGCCATGGCTGTGGGGATGGCTGGTGTAATACCTGCCATTGGAGTGGTTGTTGTTCGACTAGTCTTCGGTTTGACCGCTGTTGTAGCGGCAGCACCCGTTGGCGTGATCACGGGAGACTCGTCCGCAGCCCGCTTCTTGCCGCGTTTACCTTTGAGTCCTTTGTCGGCAGCCGGTACCTGAACGTTGACCTGCAAGCTTCCAACTCCGAGCGCAGTAGCTTTCGCAGCAAGCACTGCTGCCGCCGCAGGCGACATGGTGCCATTATTGCCAACACTGGACGCAACGGATGACGCTGGTGACACAGTACTAGCCGTTGGAATCGCGCTGGTTAATAGACCCGACGACACAATGGGGTTGGTATGAGCTAGTATATCCTCGTGGCCCGAGAGTATGCGAAATGGATCGTCGATGTGATCGAGAGGCTGGTGATGGCTCGAGAGTGCAGCCGCCAGGGCCGCTGCGTTCGTCGCGGCATTGGCATTCGCTGTTGCTGCTGGTGCCGACATGTTTTCCGAGTTGAACAGCAACCACGAAAACATGTCACGGTTGGTTGCATTGAGAAGATCCATGTCGGTATGGGCGTCAAGCGCGGCCGCGGGATTCGCAAGGTCAGTGGACGGCGCTGGAAGTGTGGCGGCCGTCGATGCAGTGGTCGTAGGCGTGGGCGACATTTTCGTATCTACCAATATAGACGTTCGTGCAGCTGTTGGAATGGAGGGTCAGGAGATCCTTTGGTCAGATCGATGGATGTCGTGAAAACTCCACCAGATTGTTCTCTCCGACGTTGCGCGCGTTGCGAAATAACTGGTTCGTAAAAAAAGCAGGAATCTAGCACGTGCGTGGGCGATCAACGGCGCGTTTGCGACGATTGATAGGATCAGTCACTCGCTGGTCGAATGGGCTCGAATCGAAGCGAATCCGGTGCCGTGGCGGGCGGTAGCCTTCGTTTTTTCACTTTCGATTTCTTTTCCACCAGGCGAGAGGGGCGTTCTCGACAGTGAAAGCCCAGCGCGTCACGCTCCTATTGCACCACAAACGCCGACGTCACCAACCCCTGGGGAGAGTGCAATGCAAAAAGAACAATTCGGGAGCAACCCTATCCACCCACTATCAACCAATCTTTGACAGTAATCATAGAAAAAGTGCTTTGTTATGAAGATTAGACCAATCATAGCCTGCAACGTTGCGTGCGTGGGTTGGTTTGTGGTCACTGGCCAAACACCCTCTTGCAACACAAAACCAGTGAACCAATAGGACGACGTTTTGTTTCTGTACGGCAACGTCACGTCTTTTTACCCTAACCGCATCTCATCGAATCTACTCGATTAATTACGGTTTTCTTAAAGTTCGATTCGTACTTTATTAGAGCAATTCAGTACTCTACCCCTCTTGAAACCGGATCTTTTACCAAGTCTCGCGTCTTCACCAGCTGGATAGCGGTTTGACCCGTTACCTTCCTGCGACCTTGGCAGCTGGGTTGTTGTCGAAACGTCGTCGGTAGCCCGGGGTCGGTCGGTCGTTATATGTTGTTTTATATATTGGAGAATTTTTGGTCGGTATGGTTGCACTATGTGCTGAATGTTGTCTGAACGATCACGCCTTCGCATCCTGGTCGCCTGATCGTCGATAAGCAGATTTGCATAGAGACAGAGAGGTTTGTGCGACCAGACACCACGCTGTTGTTGGTTCCCCTGTCGCTCACGTGCTCCGACTCCCCTCCCCTCCTCCACCTCGATATCGCCATTCTCCTCCGACCTTCAGTGCGGTCACTCTTTCTCTCTCCCAATCTCCTCTAAGAGTAGTAGTATGGGCAACAAAGGTTCCAAGGGCGGCAAGGGCCAACGTCCGCCGGTCAAGAGCGACTCGCGGGGCTTCAAGTTCCAGAATGCGCATGGCCCGCGCGATGCTGGTATGAGCGCACCACCGGCGCCATCGAACCCGGGTGCCAATGGCAGTGGATACACGCAGTACCCTCCGCAGGCCAAACAGGAGGCACCACCACCACCACCACCAAAGGATTCCGACAATGAGTGTACGAGGACGATTGATGGTTCTTTTCATCATAGAACCAATTCTCATGTTTTGTATATGTGCAGCCGATGTCGAAGTGGACGACGACTCGGGACCAGCGGAGCAGGTGGCCATTGAGGAGATTGGTGGAGACTCGCGCCGTCCAGCGCCTAAGGTGTCAGTCGACGACTTTGATCTCCTCAAAGTGCTCGGCAAGGGTAGCTTTGGTAAGGTCATGATGGTCCGCAAGAAGGACACACAGAAGATCTACGCACTCAAGACGCTGCGTAAGGCGGCTCTTGTTAAGCGCAACCAGGTATGGAGATGGATTTTATTGTTTTGTCTGACATACAGATCCTTACACGTCGTTTCTTTAGCTTATGCATACCAAGACGGAGCGTAGCATTCTGCAGAGCATCAAGCACCCGTTCTTGACGAGTCTTTCGTTCGCGTTCCAGACACCGGACAAGCTCTACCTCGTCATGGATTACTGCGGTGGTGGTGAACTCTTCTTCTGGCTCAAGAAGGATCGCCGTTTTTCCCAGAACAAGGCGCGTCTTTTCGCAGCCGAAATCATTTTGGCTTTGCAGGAACTGCACTCGCACGACATCATTTACCGTGATCTGAAGCCGGAGAACATCTTGCTCGACCTCGAAGGTCATATTAAGCTGACGGATTTCGGTCTTTCGAAGGAAGCGGTGACTGGTGCTGGTGCAGTCGGTGGCACGAAGACCTTCTGTGGTACACCAGAGTACCTTGCACCCGAGATTCTGGAGAACAAGGGTCACGGCAAGGCTGTCGATTGGTGGAGTCTGGGAACTCTCATTTATGAGATGCTCACGGGTCTCCCACCGTTCTACGACCAGAACATGCAGCGCATGTACGACAAGATTCTTAACGCGCCGCTGCGATTCCCATCGTTCATGTCGGCCGAGGCAAAGGACTTGCTCACGGGCTTGCTCACGCGCAAGGTCTCGGATCGTCTTGGTAGTGGCCCGACCGACGCCGAGGAGATCAAGGCACACCCATTCTTCCGCGGTATTGACTGGGAGGCTGTGATGCGCCGAGAAGTCGTTCCGGAGTTCAAGCCGCCAAACCGATTGGGCTCGATCGACACGAGCAACTTCGATGTCGAATTCACTGCGGAGAAGCCTGTCGACTCCGTGGTGACCACCACGATGAGCGAGACGCAGCGCAACAAGGCGCAGTTCCCTGGCTTCACGTACAACGCCGACAACATGGATGAAGACCAGAAGGGCAACTAGATAACCGCCTGTATTTCCGCAGTGTACCCACCGGAACGTGAGACTGGCGCGCGACCGGTTGTGATAGATGTCAATGACATAGTATAAAGAAAAGCACGCAGCCACTGTGTTTGAAGGTAGATGATTTCGTATGATTTGCCACATTGTTGCCGTCTTCAATTCGCCATGGCAGGCAAAGTTTACGAGCTGCGTCAATAAATGAACGTAAATCATTTTTTTCGATCTTTTGAAATGTATTGTGTGTACAAGTCACATACTCTAGATACCTCCTGCGTTTCTGTGGCGACGCTCATGTGGGTTTGTACGCTTTTTACCAAACGAGTTGATATGGACACCACCCGAACCCATGGGTAGATCTGAATCTTCGTATGGGTTCTTATCACGAGCCTTTCGACCCTTACGACCGTGTTTCTTGAGGCGTTTACTTGCGACCGTCTTATCCTCCGTCGAGATATCGAAGTCCAAGTCGGCCTCTTCGTTTGCATCAAAATTTCCTTCATCTGCATCTTTGTCGACATTAACAACCTTCTTTGTCGGCTCAATGATATCGGGAAAGCGGGTGAGAGCCACATAGTGAATATCGAAGGCCTCAGGATCAGTGCAATTCGGAGGTGGGTGACAATACATGAGCTTGCCACTGACGTAGTGGCGAAGGATGTCGCGTGCTGCACGAGACGTATCAGGTCCACCTTTTCCGGAGGTCGCGTATCCGCGCGATCGAGCGTAGCTCTGTGCGAAAAATCAAGCAAAGTAAGAGCATTATCGTGTGAAAGTGCACACATCAAACTCACCTCTAGCAACGCGTAGACATCCACAGCATCCGTCTCCTTTGCGACCTTACTGATGTAGATTTTTATGCCATACGTACGTTCGAAGAACCGCTTTGGAATGCGCCGGACGACGAGTTCGCAAGGTCCAACATGATCGCGCATCTGTGAGATTGGAAGAACACCACAGCAGTACATCTCCGACTTGGAGTTGACGAAACTCGGAAACACGAGACCAGGGCAATCGCACAGCATGATCTTGTCCGACAGGATGAGAGTCTGCAATCAAGTTCAAACGTAAGAATTCCCACAAGCACGACTGCTTCCTTGCATCGTACCTGGAAGTGCTTGGTTTTACCAGGTGTCGCACCAACAGCGACACGTTGTGTTTTGTGCGAATATGTCGATGCACCGAGCAAAGCGTTGATAACGGAACTCTTGCCAACGTTTGGGAAACCAAACATACCAAACTTGATCAACCCCTTGTCTTTCTCACGAACGCCCACTTCCACAAGCACTTCTTCGGCGATTTTGGTGAAGTAATCGAGAAGTTCAATACGCGAGAGCAACGGGAACGGATCGTCAGTCTTCGTAGACTGTTCTTCGTCTTCGATCTCGACGTTGTCGGATGTCTGCGGTGTCTCTTCTTGGTCCTCTTCCTGCTCCGTAGGCTGGGTTTCGTCCAGCTCATTCTCCACAAATTCGTCGTCTTCGTCTTCAAAATCCTTCTCTTCTTTTGCCTTGGCATCAATTTCTTCTTGAGCCAACTTTGCCGAGAAGAAAATGACTTCGTCGTGTTGTGATTTGAAGTACTCGCCCCACGCAGCCCTACGCCATGCCCAAGTAGATCGTTCAGTCACGACAACTCAATGTTGACGCGTCAATCTACACACCGTTGACGGTCGTCAAGGAAATCAGACTTGTTGATCACGAGAATCGTTCGACGTGGCGTTGCACCTTCCTTTGCGTACTTCTCCAAATCGGTGGATCTGAAATCGCCGTGTAGAACGGCATTAGACGGCTACTCGAGAATTTCCACAACTATTTGTCACCCACCTGTAGAAAAGAGGATTGCGTGCATCGAGGATCTGTACCATGATATCACTTCGCTCACGCACGTGCCAGAGCTGGCGCCAAACCTCCAAGTTCTTTTCGAATGGGGTGACCTCTAGGTTGTCATTCGACTGCTCAAGCCTGTCGAGCGATTTCTATCATCAGCATCCACCAATCTCACCTGCACAGCGAGTGTGTGCAATTTCTTACATTGCAATATCACGGCGCCACTCCATGAAGCTCTCCTTCTCCATGCGATTCAGCTCTTCAGCCGTCGTTGACGCATCCCATTGTGGTCGCCGGGGCACCTTCATCTCCGCAAACACCATCTCAGGCACGGGTTCGTTACGACGTCTGGGGACAGAGCATTAGTACACAAAGCAATGCCCTCAGAACGCGCATGAACACTACATACTGAACAATCGTAGGTCCTGTGTCGGCTTGTTCGAGCACCATGATGCTCTCCTTCATGGCCGTGAACTCGCGATTGGCGAGCACAGCACTCGCAAGGAAATCATCTAACGACGAAGCCTCCAGAAACGAAGCCAACGCAACGGTCGCATCACCACCATCACGTGCCGACACATACTTTCCCGCACTAGAGACATTCGTCAGCCTTGGGATCGTCACATTCTAATCCAATCACATGAGACGCACCTCGATTGCACGTCAGACGCTTTCGTCGCCGACGCTTTCTTTTGCGTCCGTTGCAACGCTTTCCCCAACGATCCCTTCTGCACCTTTTGACCTGTTCGCCCCATCTTTCCTAGTCAAGTTGCTTTGTGCTCAAAAAGCACTGGAAGCGAATGGATGTCTGAGTGATGGTCGTATCAAGCAGCAGTGATTGGCTAAAAAGATACCAGTCGGAGTGTTCATGGAAAATGGACTGATTAAGTTGGGCTGGTGGTAGCTCCAGTGGTTAAAGCACGATGCGATTCCACGAACCTGTCGGTTGGCGAGGGTTCGATTCCCACTCCGGCGGAAGTTTTCCCACAGGGTTTCAACCCGGGGGGCTTCGAGACGATGAACTAACTAGA
>JAADWU010000263.1:0-15118 GCA_023336255.1 Pythium graminicola
CATATATTTAGCTTGGCTTAGGTTTAAGACCTCTTCCACGAAAACCGGCACTGAACCCACAATTTTCAACCAGCAAACAAGTGGATTCGAGAACATCGCATATCACAGTTTGGGACTCGTATCAAAACGGACGTGTAGCATCCACCAATCAGCATACAGAATCTGATTTTGAGTGGATTTCTGTGATGGATTCTTTCTCAACAACATTGTTTCCTGTAGAGGATCTCGCCGCAGCACAACAAAAGGACCTCTCCGAGGAGAAATCAACTCAGCCAGCCTCAAAACGTCCGAGATAAAGACTGCTTTCACTTACGGCAGTATTATCTTTACATTAGCGTGGTAAACAATCCGTACCAGATGAAGTCGACGGTAAGATGGATTATGGATAGATTCACCGTGTTGATCGTTCAAACGTTGTGCAACTCACTCTGGCGTGGTCAGTGGTGTGCCCAAGATTTTGCAGGTTCGCCAAACTGGGCCATATCTCAAAGACGGCTCCTTTGTTTGGCCACAGGTTGTGTTTGGAGAAGTGTATCTCACTCAGAAGATCCGACTTGTCAATACCGAGTCACCATCTGTTCAATAATGAACTGTAAAACAGTATACCGTCGTTGTGAAACATCAAAAATAAGGTAGAACTATTCTAACTATGACTGCTATACTGAGTTAACGTTACGTTACTGGTCTGAACTTTATCAAACCACCCCTATCCCGCATTTCGATTTCCCCTTTTCTCGCAGGCACAACTGAGTCCGCGTCTGGCTGGGTGTGTAATGAACATCGGGGGGCACACAAAGGCGCTTGCTCTACCGACAGTCACCCCACCAATTTCTCAATCCCAACGTTCACCCACTGCAGAGGAAGGGATCAAAAACACTACCAAATCCCACACAAATTCATCCACACCGGATCCGCGCCTTGAGATTAGCTCGAGAACGAGGAAGTCACTCCCGCCCACAGTGATCCTTCGATTGATTTTCCACCGTCTCCAGTAAGTCTCAACTTCCAACATCACCGCAGAACATGTTCCAGAACTAAAGTTGTTGTATATTCTCCAGCCATGGGTCTCTTTTGCTGCGCCTCCAAGCGTGAAAAGCACGAATCATTGGACGAAAACGAGGATACCCCACGCCACAATGGCGGGGACTACCGTCGTCCACAATCTCAACAACCGTACGGTCAACGCAATCCATACCAAGACATGGTTCGTGATCCGCTTCCCAACACCAATAACCGTGGTCCCAACACGTATGAACAAAATATCCAACGCTACCAACAAAAACAACCTCTCCATAGTAGTAGTACCGGTAAGAGTTCCGCGCCGATGCCACCACTTCGCAAAGGTGGCGCTGAAGTCACGAAATCCAAGAATGATGATATTTTTCCGGAACTCTCGGAATGGCGATTGGACGAAACCGAAGTGCTGCTTACACGCAAGATCTCGACGGGTGCCTTTGGTGTCGTGTGGCTTGGGCATTACCATGGCCAACCTGTGGCAGTCAAGCGAATGATTGATGGTGGTGAAGAAGTGGGATTTAGTCGTGAAATCCAGACCATGGCACGTCTCGTGCATCCCAAGATTGTGCGATTTATTGGTTGCACATGGTCCTCCGTAAAAGATTTGAGTGCCGTGACGGAATTTATGGATGGTGGGGATGTCCGTACGTTGTTGGAAAATCGAAAAATCGACTTGACGTGGGATAAACAAAAGATTTCCATTGCCATTGATGTGGCCGAAGCGTTGGCGTACATGCATTCCAAGACTCCCAAAGTCATTCATCGTGATCTCAAATCGCGCAACGTGCTCCTCAATTCGCAACTGGTCGCGAAATTGAGTGATTTTGGCCTCAGTCGTAATCGAACGTACGAAGAAACACTCACGGCGGGCGTTGGTACCGTGCGTTGGACGGCGCCGGAAGTCATGTTGGGGGAAAACTACAGTGAGCAAGCCGATGTGTACTCGTTTGGCGTGGTCCTAAGTGAATTGGACACGCGCGAAATTCCTTTTGAAGAAAAAGGCACGTCCCGGTCGGGTGCCCCTGGCGCTCCGGACATGGCGATTGTCATCAAGGTGGCCAAGGGCGAATTGCGTCCAACGTTCTCACCTGATTGTCCCGAAGCCATCAACAAGATTGCCAAGGCGTGTCTCCAATTTGATCCCGCATTGCGTCCCAGTGCGGCGAGTGTTGTGCGTATGCTCAACGATGCCAAGGCCCAACTGCTCATGCAGTAAAAAACAGAAAAAGAGAAGAAAGAAGAAAGAGATGCAACGTACACCACCTTATTTTTTTCGATTTGGATATGAAAATGCGAGTTTGTTGAAAGGGAAATTCCTAGGTGGTGGTTTGGATACGACAGGTTACCATTGTCATTGATGGACCCATCCGGATGGGAATGGAAAGCGCGTCGTCCAGAGTGAGTGGATGGAGTTTTCCTGTGCCAATCAATGCACCACCAAGACGCATTGCGAGTCGGCGAGAGACAAGAGGCTGCGACGGAGAGACGAAGCCAAGGTTGATCCTTGCTGCAGAATTGTGTCTGACGAGTGATCGAGTAGCTTCCAATCACAGTAAATCTGCAACGATCATCGAGTCCAGTGTCGGATTCAAGAATTAGGTTGCGAGTTACTTGGACTGAAGGCGTTGCTTGTGCCTCCACACTGAAGTCAGTCAATGTGTCCGATCATAGTTGCACTTGGAACTCTTCTCAAGCATTTTGGTTGAAAGATTTTGGGTGGATATGGTAATGAATTTGTCACCACAATAGACAAAGGGCAACTCAAGGACATCTTGGACAGATACTGTAGTGTTTTCATCAGCTCACGTGTGAAATATATTCGCTCAATTCTTGTTACGGCAGTCGAAGGCACGTTCGTGCATCACGTATTGCAATGCAATCCAGCGTAAAGTCTGGCCACAAGCGGATCAAAGTACTGCCGCCAACCTTGATTGTAGATCCAAACCCGATTACGTCTTGTGTCCACGATTATTCCTTCACGAGTACCAGCGTTTATAAACTTGGTCACCTTCGCTTGCAAATGTTCGATGTTGTCTGTCTCTGACATGATTTCAATGACAACTGTCGGAACGCATGGTACATATGCCATATTTCTTTGATTAGGCATTAGACGACGCCAAGTGTTCGCGTCAACGTAGGAAAGCTCGGGGATGAATTGGCGAAGATGACCACGTGACCGTGAAGATGATGGTTGGCGGAACTGATATCCTGCTCGAGAATCGCCAATGTTTCCTCCGATGTTTGGATGCTGCACATGCTAGTTTCTTGCTTGTCCTGAAGCTTCAAGCTGTTCCGCTACTGATCCTCTAGGCGTTGCCATTTCGCGGACGATTAGAAATGGGAAATCATACTCGAGCAAGAACCGTGTTTCTACCACCTCATTCAAATCTGGTGGAGCACGATTCTGAAGCTTCCTGGTGTTGCTGGTACTTGTGCTCCATCTGGTAGAACAATCGCCATACTTCAAGCTGGTGTCTACAAAGGTAATGGACCGATTCCCGTAGGGATTTAGAAGCCTTTCAAAAGCTAAAATTTCGGGTTTCGACGGTCTAAATCGAGTTTAGAATGCTCTCCAGATCCGACTAAATGTGAGGTATTTCATCCGGAAGCGGTGCTGCGATCCCCGCGCACCAGCACCGGAGCGTAGTGTAGGTTGCGGGCGTGGGTCCTGGAAGCAGTAGACGGCGGACCGCAACCCCGCGTTGAGTGTACTATCTAATCTCGAGGCTCCTGCCCAACAGTGAGCGAAGCGAGTTACCAATACTCACGTTTTGTCAAGGGTGCGCTGGATAGTCATTTGGGGTGTACGTATCTCCCCTCGGACACGAGCTCATGATGTGGCCTCGCGTCAAGAGTCGTTTAAGCGTTCGTCCTGTATGCTTCAGTCGGTCTTCATCACTCGTGATCATTCGCTCCATTGTGACGAGCGCTAGTGGTGTAGATGCGCATGAATTCCGCGCGCTCGCGGCGACATTTACGGCCATTGAGGTAGGTGGATCCTGGTCATGTCGGTCATTTGTGTATCTCACTGCTGAATGTCGTAGCAATCCAAAAGCTCTAGAGAAACCTGCGTCTCTCTACTGGCACAGTCGCTCCGTGGGTTACTGCCGGTGTCTCCATCGGATCCACCGTCCGATCTCGCGGCGGCGCTCTTCCTCACCGCGTCGCAACTTGCACCACCACACAAAGGCTTGGAACTGCGTTTTGGTACGAAATCGTTTGTACCAGTACTCGAGCGACTGCTCGTTGATGGCACACATCTCGAATGGAACGAACTGCTGCCATCGCTGCCTGATTATGGTGCGGCAGTGCCACTACTTTGGGATCAGCGGAAGAAATCCACCGAGAGATTGAAACCACTGGGCATTGCTGACGTGCACAATGCCCTTGTGGCCATTGCGAGTGAAGAAGGCACTGGATCGACACTCCGGAAACAAGACCGAGCTGTTGCACTACTGACACAGTGTGAGACTGTGGATGAGATGACGTATCTCGTACGACTACTAGCGGTACGTGGTTTGATGCTGTTGGTCGCATACGCTACCTCACCTTGTCGTCTGTGGTTAGCATCAAAAACTTCGTATAAGTATGGGTGAGAAATCCATTCTCTCCGCCCTCGCATTGGCGTGTCTACCTCAGGACTTCGAGCTCGATCCTCAGGTCCGCAAGGCCTGGACAGAAGCCGTGATCACGGCGTATTCACAGCATCCAGATTATGGAGCCTTAGCCGCTCTTCTCTGTGAGCTCTTTCATTCAGAAAATGACGTCATCGCGCGCACACAACGATTAGTACGAGCAGCAGTGCCACGCGTCGGTGTTCCCGTGCTGACGATGGCGGCGTATCCGATCGGCAGCGTCCACGAGGCATTGAATCGGCTCTGTAAAAGCGGCGAGACGCAAGCGACGTGCGAGTACAAGTATGACGGTGCACGTGTGCAACTTCATTGGTCACGAGGGGAGAATTCGGTGCGTCGGGTGTTTAGCCGCAACATGGAAGACCAGACCGACAAGTACGGATCGCTTTTGGACGTTATTCAACGGCAGCTCCAAGAGAAATACGTGGTAGAACTGGTGATGGAAGGCGAAGTTGTGGCGATCGATCGAGCCACAAGCGCATTGCTGCCTTTTCAAGTCCTCCAGACCAAGACAGCAACTGACTTCTGTCTGTTTGTCTTTGATTTGCTCTCCCTGAACGGCGAGAACCTCATCGATCGACCGCTTTGCGAACGTCGTGAACGCCTCAAAGCCATGATTCAACCCAATGAAGGATATGTTGAATTCGTCGATCATTTGGATATTGAGCTATCGTCCGCTACAGAGGCAGACGATAAGGAAGTTGAGAGCCAAATTCGTAACTTCTTGGAGGCATCGGTCGCCTCGGGCTGTGAAGGACTGATGGTCAAGACACTGACCGAGAATGCCGAGTACCGTGCCGGGGCTCGTTCGTTCTCGTGGATGAAGTTGAAACACGATTATCTCAGCGATGAAACCTCTTCATCCGGCAAGACGTCGGCGACCAACAGTGGCACATTTCTTCCGGATACGCTGGATTTGGTACCGATTGCAGCCTTCTATGGCAAAGGACGTCGTGTGGGCGTCTTTGGATCATTCTTACTGGCGAGCTATGATGCATCGACAGGCAACTACGAGACCATCGGCAAAGTCGGCAGTGGGTTTAGTGATGCCCAACTGATTCAACTGACTGAAGAATTCCGTCGAAATGGAGCGATCCTCCCACACAGTTCAGCATTACCGACTGGATATGTGGCTGCCAAAACTGCCGCTCAGCGTCCAGATGTGTGGCTTGCTCCTACGCAGGTGTGGGAGATCAAAGCTACGCAACTCACACTGTCACCATCGTATACTGCTGGATATTCCCAGTTGAATCCTGATCACAAGATGATCACGAGTGGTGCACGACAGAAAAGCAAAGGTCTCGCACTTCGATTTCCACGATTTGTTCGTGTACGACCAGAAAAATCACCCGACCAGGCTACGGACAGTGCCCAGATTGCCTTGCTATTCCAAAAACAAGGAGAGACGTCGTCTTTGGCAGCTGCGCCTGGGACTCAAAACGATTAGAGTAATTGCAACAATATCATGATCATTCGAGTTCTTTGTGATGATACCTATGTGCAGGCTCTTCGCTTGACGCGAAAAATACGTACGATCCACGCTTCGCTGGTGAACGCTTCCTCAATGTGGTCAAAAGCAATCGCACTGGCGTTGATCAGCGGATTCCCGCTGCGTGTCGTGTCGAGATATGTTTCTTCGGGTGAGGATTCATCTTGCGTCTCGTTGAAAAACCGATAGTAACTCATCTTGTAGATGAGGCTTTCCCGCATCGCGCTCGTTGCGTTCTGGTGATCGAAGAGATATCGTCCGTTGACAGTATACTCATTCTCAATGACAGTATCGGGAAATACACCTTCTGCAATGCGCAGGATCCACGGAAACTTGTCGAGATCGTCACCACCCATTCCCACACGGCCGCCAAAGAGCATGAAGATATAATCAACCTCAAGACTCTGCAGGATCGGCCAAGCTTCCTCCTCGGGACTTGCGAGAACACGTCCAACCGTTGCAATGTGTGTGTTGTTCCACGTATTGTTGTCCACAAGGACAGTCCGATTGGCAAGCGCCGAGAGCTGGTAGCCATAGTCCCACCACCCAAGAATCTTTGCATCCGGCTCAGCGTTGTTGCGTAGCCACGCATATGCTTCGCGATAATCATCATGAACGCGTGCTGGATTGCGGGATTCATAGATCATCGCTGTATTCGAGTAGGCGATATGAGTGACTTTCATACAGTGGCGCATGTGCACAACGAGCAAAACCTGGAAGATACAACACATACGTTAATCAAAGCATGAAGAGCATCACATGACAAGCACCACGTACAGCGAGGGCGATGAGTAAAAGCCAGAGGAACTCTGGAAGTGACTTGGCCGACACGCCTGTCGGTAACGGGGACGTAAAGCGAAGTCTCGAGGAGTACGACTCCCACAAATCACTCCAAAATGTCATTTGCTCCTTCCGCGCTTGTGCTGCTTGCTGCTGTCGCAAAGAACCAGGGGTAGTAGATGGAGGTGCTGCTGTCGCCGGTGCTTCGGGTTGTTTCTTCAATTTTAAGGAACTCGTGGTTGATTGCGATGCACCATTCTGTGAGTCATTGTCTTCTTGGCTGCTGGTCGTTGGCTCTGTTGTTGTCTCTTCGTCACCTTCGCTGAAATGTTGACGCTTGGTAATACTGGCTAGTGCCAACATCAATTCAGAAACGCCCAACGCCGAGAGAAAGCATGCTGCTGGTGCCACTGTGAGCAGCAATCGGACCATAATCCCAGCAAAGTAGAACGAAAACACCGCGTAGATGACCATGAACAAACGTCCATCGTCGAGTTTGTCGAAGCAATAGAATAGCCCGAGTGGTGCTAGCACGACAATGGGACCGAGGGATAAGACAAGAGTGGCCCACGCTGTTGGCTGGTGTTCGCCGACAGATGCAATGATTGGAATGTACTTGGACGCGTACGTTGGATCGAGCAATGTGAGACTACGGCCTGTCCACTGGAGTTCACCAAGTGCCATGGCACCCACGAGACCGACGGCAATCACTGTCCCACCAACACCAAGTCCGATCTGAATGAGTTTTGTAAACTGCGCTGTCGAGAGCTTGGATTGAAGCCATCGCGCCGTTGCAAATGCTTGTAACGCAAGAAACACGGCATGAGACGCAGCGGATTCGGCTTTGGTAATCGCATTAAAACCGACAAATGGTACTTGCATGGCCAAGAGCGTTGCAAGGGGATAGAATGTCGAGTAAGCAATATACAATCGCGCTGAATACCGACCACTGGCAACAAGAGCGAGCACATGAAGCGGAAGGAGATTGATGATAAAGACGTAGCCACCCCACGACACAACCATCGCAAAGTATAAAATCGCAGTGAGGGCCGCATCCAACATCGCGCCGGATTGAACGGCACGGACCCAGAGCCAAAATGTCGCTACGAGGAGAAAAATGGCGACACCTTCATTATCGAACGAACCGCCGGTCGAGCGTGAGATGTAGGCTGGTGACATGCTGAAGAGTGCAGCCGCCGTGAGCGCAGTCGCGGGTTTCTTGGTGACTTGGAGGGAGAGGCCATACATTGCAAGGCACGCAAACGCCGCAAAGAGCGGTGTCACGAGCACACAAGCGACACGCGTATCCATGGGAATGCGCAGTACTGTCTCACTGATCCATTGAAGTGCAAGTGCGGCGAGCATCAGGCCAGGATACACGGTTTCTCCAACAGATCGACCGAGGGGATACCATGCCCGATCATCAAACCAATCCCGCAAGGCCATCGATCCATGGGCCCGTAGAAACCGTGTGACGCGGTAATTGAAATGCGGATCATATTCATGAATCACAAATCCCCATTTGACCACCGGAAAGAGACGCACGGCGACGGCCAACGCGCAAATGAGTGCGAGAAGCACCGACCGCATCATCTTCACGTGAGGTGGGAGATTATCGGGACATTTCGTGCAACCTTCGCACGACATTCAAAAGAGTGATGGTCACAACCCCAAGAAACGTAGCCATGGCATATTGGGGGGGATAATCATGAAATGGTGGCATGGATTATCTCGCCATGGCGGTGGATTTATCTACAGAATATGGTTATTTGGTAGGGCAATCTATAAAGATGACGCTGCGCGATGGGCTGCTGAGGGAGAAAGAGGAGGCGGAGGAGACCGACGAGTCAGTACGCACACGGCGTTTGGTCAAATAGCCGAGTGGACTGACGGTCGTTGCTTCACTCTGCTGACTATGTCTGGGACTGGCAAAGAGCTCTGGATACATCGCAAAGAC
Organism: Pythium graminicola; assembly: GCA_023336255.1. Lineage (NCBI taxonomy): Eukaryota > Oomycota > Peronosporomycetes > Pythiales > Pythiaceae > Pythium > Pythium graminicola. The sequence goes on from JAADWU010000263.1 coordinate 8,879, forward strand.
ATCTCCTGCAATGGGACTTAGTCGTGAAGCTGTTGGGGTACTTGGAGTGTCGTCCGCTGACGATTCGCTCCGCTCTGACCGTTGAGATGGCGTACGGCGCGATCGGTTCTGTACGTTCGATCGTCGGCAGTTGCCTCGATACCGAATTGGTGCGCCGTAGAGCATGTGCGGAGAGATCGTTGGCAGCGTCGCCATGGGAGGTGGTCGTGTCCGATGTCCTGGAGTTTGGGGAATACCATGATGACTTTGAATACGCTCTGCTTCGATTGACCAGTCACTATCGTCCATGCCAATAGAGCAACGTGTGCGATGGAAAGGCTCAGATTGCGAAGGACAATAGCGGTGAGCGTGGCGTTGGACAACCGTCCCTTGGAGAATGCGCGCAGATCAAACACTCCAAAGCTCCCTCAGTGGTCGGACTATCTCTGGCTGCACAAACGTCACACAGTTTCATGAGTGTGGGCCATAAGATGCCAGGGCAGTCGCCATTACGAGTTGAATGCATCAGATGTATCCATTTCTGAGGCGATCAGAGACTCAGATATCTTGAAGTTGTCGGGGCGGCAAAGTCCCCCAAAGGCAACGAACCACAAGGGAAAACCTCGCCAAGAACAAAGATGGCGCCACGCAGTGCACGCAAGCGAAAGTGTTCCGACACCGATGGGAGTGTGGTGGGCCGACGGAAGAAGCGCGAGGATACGCCGATGAAAACCAGTCGGGAGACTGACGCACGCACGGGCATTGCACTGGCGACATCAGACGACGCGAGTGCACGCGTCAGTCTGTCGACGACGGATCAACCAAATGTAGAACAACCACAAGACAACTTTTCATTGTCACTGGATCCAGACGAGTCGCAGTTAAACGACTCACCCATCACCGAAGCGGCAGATGAGCTGCTTCCATTGGTTCTAGAGACACAGTACGAAGAAGATGAAGATGGCGAAGGTTTAAACGGTGATGGAATATTGGCGGCAGACGAGGGGTACATGGCGTATACTGGAACAGAAGACCATGATGATACCAATCTTGAAGAAACCAAGGAAGATGAAGGGACTGAAGGCGGTCTGAGCGAGCAAGATGACGTGGTCGAAAGTGATACCAGGGATTCATTGGTGGGGGCATCGGCATCTATTGAAGAGATTCTGCAGCAGGTAGGACACTTGATGGAATGAGTATCGAAACACGCGCTGACCCAACGTGTTTTAGCTCGCAGAAGTGGCCTCCAACTTCATGACCAGCTATCAGTACGTTCGACAGTACCCACCTTTCTGCATCCATGCTGACAGTTGAACGTGTACTACGTACAGAGAGTTGACATCAGAAGGAGATGTTATTCAATTGGAGCTGAATCAACTCAACGAAGCACAAGAGGCGGTTAGTTTTGTTTAAAATGGTGGCATGAGGTGCACTCCGTGGTTTGACACTTACGATTTGGCACGATAGCGATGCGCCAAGATGTTGGGGCGATTAGAACGCGCGGGAAACAGCATCTTTTCCTTTGGGCAGCAACACGACGACTCAGAGTTTAACATCGCAGACGATACAGAAGCAGGGATGACAGAATCCCAAGTTTAGGGACAGATTTCGTTTTGACAAGACACCGTTTCGTCGGAGCACAGGCTCGGACATCACTCTATTCCCACATACGATTCGTTGTGCATCGTGCTCCATCTTGTAAACAGTCGATGTCCGTTGCGAAAAGACCCCTACAGAACTTGATCTTCCTATTGTCGGGTTGGGCATACTTCGGTGATCAAAACTAGAGACGATTACTTCGTTCACTCCTTGAGAGAATCGAGGTCACCCACATCCTGTAAATACAGACTTTTGTCCACAACATCAGCCAGAGCATCTGTGGCCGGGGCCTTCTCTTCCTCGTCGTTCTCTTCGTCTTCGTTGTACGAGTGCACCGAGTACTTGTCGTCGTCGGCATCCGCATCATCACGGAACAATGTAGGATCGTACGTGAACAAGGCACGACCACTCACTGCAGACACAAACAACAATTAGTCTCTTCATCATCGAGATCACGTCTTTGCAATACGTACTGATGCCCTTGCCACCCGTCTTCTTCATCAGTTCCTTCTGCTTCTTCTCCTCTTCCTTCTTCTTGCGTTCCATCTTCTCCTTCTTGTACGCTGCAAGTGCTTCTGCCGTGACAGGAGTACCTCCATGAGCACCAAGCTTTGCACGTTGCTGTTCAATGATCTCTTCAATCGAAATTTCTTCTTCCTTCTTCTCCTTTTCAGCCTCGCGATCCTTCTTGGACTTGTAGACGTAGCCAGGCGGCAGTGCGTGACGATATTTGCATGCCTTGCCACCATTTGGGCACGTCCAGAACCAACCGTAAAGGGACTTTTCGATTGCGTCCAAAAAGTGCTTGCACACCTGTCAAATGACCCATCGCGTGAGTACTAGCGCAACCAGAGATACCATGCGCGAAGTACTTACAATGTCGGTGGTGGTAACAATACCTTTGCCGTGCTTTTCAGCCACGACTTCTTCTAGCTTGTTCTGATCCCACTGGTCCATCGTATCCTGTTCACGCGCATCCGTGTACAAATCGATTTTGTTGGCCTTCTTGGCGACATTCAAATCGTGTGCAAACTTGCATCGTGTGCCTTTGCTACACGCGCCAGCCTTGAAGAACTCGCACACAATCGATTTCGGGTCGACTCCGGGTGGTACCTATTGCAAACGTGTCGTTACGTTCATCCTGCCATTTCGCGTATTCTAGAACATGTCGAGACACACATACCTTTGGCTGGACAATAGACGCCAAGAGAAGGTTCTTCATGGCATCTTCAGCTTCCTTTGCCTTACGCGCTTTGTTCGTGGCTTCTGCTTTGATACGATCGGCGCGGGAGTTGGCACCCTTGACCTGTTTCTCGACCTCTTGGACATACTTCTGGACCTTGGAACTTTTGTTCTTATTCTTGAGACCAAACGTTTTGTCCTCTACAATCTTCTCTTTGCGTTTTTGTTCTGCCTTCTTTGACGGTCCGTTGGCTTTCTTTGGTGGCATTGTGGCTAATGAGGAAGCGTTCAAATAATACCAGATCGGACGACAACACTAGCCAACTTTGAGTAAGGGTTGACCCACAAGACACTCGCAAACCCAATGGTGTGTGGCGGTCCAGTCGACCCAATTTAACACGAGCAGAACCCAAAATAACGTTATCGGACCGTAAAAATCGCTTCGTAAATTACACTCGACATTTTCTGCAATGAAACAGCCAAAAACTCAGGTCAAATTCAGGTTACCAAATCATGTTGATTGTGGCTGCATATGCACGCACTACCCAAACGATTTACAAGGCTGTAGTCTCACGCACACCAGTCCCAAGAGGCGATTTCGTCATTCCACCACAGCTGCATTTACACGTCTCACTCGGAGCACGAGGAGGCACTGCAGTATTTGCCAAGAGGTGGTGGCGCTGACCTTTTTCGTCGGTTGTGATAATGATCTCGTTCTTGTCGTATACTAACTTCATGACCAATAAGAGCAAAGCGCCAAGAAACTCCATCGAACATGGGATATAAATCGGCCATAGGTTCTCACCGATTCCATAGAGCACGGTCAAACCGAGTCCAGACGAGTACATCGCCAGGAACGAGTAGCTAAAGTCGATTGCGCTCTTTGTTCGATACACTTTGAGAACTTGCGGGACAAGACCGATGGAAATGATGAACGAACCCACGAGACCAATGACATCAAAGTCTGTGTCGATTGTCATTTGAACAGTGCGGGTGCTTGAGAAGTAGGCACAGATCGGCGATGTCGAAGCGTTGAAAGCGCGGTGTGTGCCGCAAAGCACGCTATCGTTTGGTATCAAAATTGAATTCTCACCACGAAGACGCAACTCGAGCAATATGATACGCTGACCCCTTTGAAACCGAGAAGATAGAAGATACTAGTACGATGTTCTGAAGGGTCACTTGATGGGTCGTCTCTGAGGATCCAAGTTCTCAATCATTGGCCAACCAGCTGTTCCTTGGCGCCTTTTGAACAAAGTCCCCGGCTCGTATGCCCCATGTTCTCAAGTCCCTCGGCCCACCAGAACTACGATATAGCACTAGTTCATAGTGTACATCCGATCCATAGCGCCGTTGAAATTCGTATCCGAAAAAGATTGCATAGTCTGCTGGTGTAGTAGGCCTTCATGGTGGCCCAACCCGTTCCATCATAGTGGCTAGTGAGGAAACGTTCAAATAGGACCAGATCGGACGGCAACTTTAGCCGACTTTGCGCAAGGGTTGACCAAGACACTTCATACCAAATGGTGTCGACTCAATTTAACACGAGCAGACCCCAAAATAACGCTATCGGACCGTAAAAATCGCTTCGTAAATTACAATCGTCTGAATCATTTGATTGATGAAACGGCAAGAACTCAGGTTGCCAAAATGCACGCATTCGTGTTGATTGCGACTGTATACGCACGCACTACCCAAACGATTTACAAGGCTGTGGTCTCACGCACACCAGTCCCAAGAGGCGATTTCGTCATTCCACCACAGCTGCAGTTGCACGTCTTACACGGACCACGAGGCGGCATTGTATTCGCCAAGAGATGGTGCCGCTCGCCTTTTTCGTCAGTAGTGATAATGATCTCATTCTTGTCGTAGACTAGCTTCATGACCAGCAAGAGTAAAGCGCCAAGAAACTCCATCGAACATGGGATGTAAATCGGCCATAGGTTCTCACCGATTCCATAGAGCACGGTCAAACCAAGTCCAGACGAGTACATCGCCAGGAACGAGTAGCTAAAATCGATGGCGCTCTTGGTTTGATACACTTTGAGAACTTGCGGGACAAGACCGACGGAAATGATGAACGAACCCACGAGACCAATGAGATCAAATACCGTATCAAAGCTCATGGTGGGTGTACTGTGCGGTAGTGACTTGGCGATGAATATGGGCGATGGAGACTGCGCCGTAAGAAATACTTCGCCCTGCGGTTGTGGGGTTTGTGGTTTCTTGTCAAATGATGTGTCTGTGCGGCCAGATCTCTTTGCGGAAAGGAACCAATGATGGATGGTGAACAGCTGACACGCAACACAAGCGCAACTGAGGCAACTTGGAAGCAACTTCGTCGGTGGCATCTCTGCCATTTACTACCTTTGCGTAAAATGCATAGAGCTGTAAATGGATCTTTTCTATCTACACACTCGTGTCTCCAGGTGGTCCGGTCCCAGCACCACCACCACAGGTGCAATTGCAAGTTTTACACGGCTTCAGTACAAGATGACGTCGCATCCCTTGATCGTCCCTAGCTTCAATGATGAGTTTGTGGTCGTACACAATCTTCATCACCAGCAACAGCATAATGCCGATAAACTCCATCGAACACGGTACGTAAATTGGCCACAAGTTCTCTCCGAATCCATAGGTCACCGTCAGACCAACGCCGAGGGTCGACATCCCGAGGAAGGAGAAGCTAAAGTCGATGGCGCTCTTGGTTCGATACACTTTGAGAACTTGTGGAATCAAACCAACCGAGACGATGAAGGAACCGATGAGACCAATGACTTCAAAGTCTGTGTCGATTGTCATTTCACCTTTGGCGTATAGTGCGATGGTTTGAGAAGGAGGCGCGGATCGGCGATGTCGAAACGTTGAAAGCGCGGTGTGTGGTGCGAAGCACGTTATCAAAGTCGAGGCGTCAGCAATGGCGCAACAGGAGCAATGTGATACTCTGATCCCTTTGAAACCGAGAAGATACGACGTTCTGAAGGGTCACTTGATGGGTCGTCTCTGAAGATCCAAGTTCAATAATTGGCCAACCCTGCTGTTCCTTGGCGCCTTTTGAACATATTCCCCGGCTCATATGCCTCATGTTCACAAGTCCATCGGCCCACCAGAACTACGGTATAGTACTAGTCCGTGGAGCGCATCCAATGGAGCACGAATCTTTATCATATCTGGGTAATATGGTTTCTGTATCTATATCGTTTTGGAGAGGTTGAGTAGTTTCCTACTAATCACCGACGAATCATTGTGCTTGTTGAACTTGATTGGGCTTGGATGGACGAGGGAACGTGGGTTTTGTCTTTTGGCGAAAGCAGTTTCATTCTACAATAGGCACGCTCCACCACAATGACTAATGCCTACGACATCGTCGGCCTCATTGGCTCGTTCTTTATCTCGGCTGCTCTCGTGCCACAACTCTCCAAGGTCTACCGTACCAAGAGCGCCAACGATATCAGCTACCCTTTTGTGTGCATGTACATC